>JBAJHW010000006.1:120084264-120240801 GCA_037013535.1 Intellagama lesueurii | reverse complement strand
CTTCCTTCCTTCCTTCCTTCCTTCCTTCCTTCCTTCCTTCCTTCCTTCCTTCCTTCATTTGTAATATTTTTATCCTGCCTTTCTCCTTAAAATGGACCCAAGGCAGCTTACATCATTAAAAAGACAATATTTAAAAGCTAGAACAGTAAGTATACAAAATATTAAAAAGAGAATTAAGTATTACATTAAAAACAGTAAATAAAATCAATACTAAAGCACATTTAAAACAACACAACAGAACTGTCCATTAAAAAACTCTCTCAAGCCACCAAGTCATTAAGGAAAAGCTTGCCTGACAAGGAAGCCTGCTTGCAGAAGGGCAACAAAGACGGGGCCAGCCTAGCTTCCCAAGGGAGGGAGTTCCCAGAGTCGGGGAGCAGCAACAGCAAAGGCCCTGAGCATGAAAAGATTTGCAAATATGATCCATTTCTCCAAAAATGACCAGAAACAACATCAGCTCTGTTCAGTATGTACAGGCATTTCAGAAAGGGGGGGGGGGAGCTGACATAGTGGAGGGTGTGTGTGTGGTTTCTCCTTTCAGTGTGAACCACAGGGTTAAAGCTGGGAGTTGTAGCCCCAAAAGGTAATATTTCCCAGATATGGGCAACTGAATTCAGCCATTTGTCAAGTAGTGGGACATCCTTCCTTCCTTCCTTCCTTCCTTCCTTCCTTCCTTCCTTCCTTCCTTCCTTCCTTCCTTCCTTCCTTCCTTATTACTCCTGCCTATGATATTTGTAAAGCTGAGTCTCATGTTGATGTTCGACATCATGCACTGAGATCTTCAAAGCCCTTCTTCTTGTATCATCGTGGAGTGAGTTACAATGTGCATTTACAGAAGACGGGGCCTTATTTGCTGTGGCCCCCTGATTTTGGAACTTTCTGAGAAAGAGTAATATGATTGGCGCCACCTCTGCATTCTTTCCAGGAGCAGATAAAAATGTTCCTGTTGACCTGGACACTGTGAGGAGCATTTTGAAAACCTGGAGTGTTAAAATTGTAAATTCAACTCGATCTAAAATGATTTTTGAGTGACTGGCTGATTCCTTTTTAAAATTGTATTTTCCCAGTTTTTAATGCCTGTGTCCGATTTTATATTTGTTATGACAATTTTATATCATATCATAGAATCATATAATAGAATAATGGAGTTGGAAGGGGCCTATAAGACCATTAAATCCAACCCCTTGCTCAGTGCAGGAATCAAAATCAAAGCAGATCTAACAGAGGGTGGTCCAATTTTCTCTTGAATGTGCCTCCAGCTTTACAGCACTGCCCACTGCCCTGGTGATGAGGAAGAAGTAGTATAAAACATATGGAAAAATAAATGAGAATACAATAGGTTGGTGTTACTAGGTTGACATGTCCAGGTGGCAAGGAGGTAAAATGCTGCTCTGTTCTATATCCCTTTTTTTACATACCTTTCTATAGCTGCCTTCAGGTCCCTGTTTGTTTATTTTATTTCATTTTACCATCATGTTATTCCATGTTGCAATTGTAAAAGCGCATTATAAAAGCAACCAATATTGAACTAATTTTATCACAAGGCAGGTAATAAAGTTTAACACCAACTATAACATGGTTGCACACTAGAAATATTGCAAGAGAGTTGTAATATCCTGTTGAAGTCATTTTTTTAAAGCCAGCACTATGAGATCTGCCAAAAGATGTTCTAAAGAATGAATATATTTTGTATGGAGAACTATTTTTTTAAAAAAATTGACTTTGGTGCGTCTGATCTGCTTATTGTTTCAAACGAATCTCTGCTGGTCCACATCTCCTGGGGTGGGGGAGTGAAGGGAAGAAAATCAATAGAGCAAACTGATACAGAGGAGTAAATAATGGGGGTTGGGGGGGGGGAAGAGAAGAGTGATGGATTAATCTTTTCCATTGTGCTGAGCCCACATGAAAACTACCACAAAAGGGTAAGAAAAATTCATTGATCCATATTCACCCCCAGGAAGACTGGGTAAGCCTTACTCTATATCTTTATATTTATGTTGTTCGGCCTGATGGAAAATCAGGCTGGTCCTTAAATTAGCTTGCTGTGACCCTGGATGTTCTGTTTCTACACAGGACTCCCAGTGGTCTCCCATCTGGATGATGGACCTTATAAAACATTTGTGACGTGTTCTATAATGCTACAAAGCAACCTCCCCCAACGAGGGCTGTAATTCCCAGTACCCATCAAGAACATGGTCATGTTAGCTGCAGATGATTAAAACTGCAGTCCAAACATCTGGGGAGGAGACAGATGTAGAAAGACCATTCTATACCATCTGGTATTCCTAGATGATTCATTGAGTCCCACCATTATAAAAGCAACCCTCCTTCCTTCCTTTTTCGCACACCTATTGTATCCTCATTTGTAAGTAGGTTGGGATATAGCAAGAGGCCCAGTGTCTCCCAGTGAATGCCACACCCATGAGCCAGTGAACAGGGATCTGAACCAGGTTGACCTCCAATCTAAATTCAACTAACACGTTATCCATTGTATGCCTCATACAGTGCTAGTACTCTGAACCAGAACAGATGTCCATCCAGTCCTATATTGTCTGCTTTAACGAACAGCAACTCTACCGGGTAACAGGTAGATATTTCTTCCAAATCTAAGCTGTACCATCAGTGGAGCTCCTTTGTATTGGAGATGTTGGAATTCAAAGCTGGGATCTTTTGCCTGCAAAAAGCATGCAGCCTATAGGTGAACCTTTCCCAGTGATGCCTATATAGTTAGGTAAAGGTTCCCCTTGACATTTAGTCCAGTCATGTCCGACTCTAGGGCGCGGTGCTCATCCCCGTCTCCAAGCCGTAGAGCCAGCGTTTGTCCGTAGACAGTTTCTGTGGTCACGTGGCCAGCGCGACTAGACACAGAACGCCGTTACCTTCCCACCGAGGTGGTACCTATTTATCTACTCGCATTTTTCCATGCTTTCGAACTGCTAGGTTAGCAGGAGCTGGGACAAGCGACAGGAGCTCACTCCGTCGCATGGATTCGATCTTACGACGGCTGGTCTTCCGACCTTGCAGCACAGAGGCTTCTGCGGTTTAACCCACAGCGCCACCACGTCCCTGATGCCTATATAGTTACCCTCTTATTTTATGGGCTGGAAATAGCTTATGCATCTGTTCCCCCATATTGCATTATATTTATGTTCCATTCAACCTCTCTTCAACTCTTCTTAAGATTCAACTGTTATCCTGCTTCTACACTTTTTCCGTTCACCATTTCAAGTCATTGCTGCTTTCTGCCTGTCATGAGAAAAGGATAATCCTTAAATGCTGGTTGTGTGCAAGTGTCACAGCAGCGGCGTCTCTCACCTCCAAGAGTTCGCAAACTAGCTTGCTTTGTTTTGAGGATTTAAGAACAGGATTCTTCTTAAGCCTGATTCCCATCCACAAAAGACTTCCTCAATTACAGCTCTCCAACACTAACATGCTTTTAGCTGGCATAATGTCTGTTTCCGTTCACAGGGTTGACAGTACTGGCTAGAGTGGCCGAGGATTTGGCTTGATATAAGGCAGTAACCCTTTTTCCCATGATCCATGGCTGACATGTTGCATTTGATTGACTGATCACATAGTAAGCAAACATTGCAAAGGGATTAGGAGAGAATAGTCTTTCTGGGTTATCCTGGGGCACTGATTCAAGGATAGGCTGATTTCATCTCGTATTATTTTTAAACACTCCCCTCCCCATTTCTCTAAATGTCTTCTGAAATCAACAATATGCAGTCCATCTGTTCTTTTGACAGGCATCTTATGTAGCAGCTAAGGAGGAAGAAATGTATAGAAGACAGGAGAAAGGGATCTGGTTATTGCATTACATTTTTCCTAAGTTAAGATCCTGTCAGATGGAGCCTAGAACTTAATATATTGGCTATGTTTACCAAGCTGTCTCAGGGAATGTCCGTAATGATTCTGTTTTTTACCATGCAACAAAAGAGGACAAAGGTGCAATGATGCAAAGAAAGATACATTAGCTGTCAACGCACAGGTAACACATCACACAAACACAATGCACTCTCTTTTCATCTACTACCTGGCAGAGTACTTTCCCTTTAAGAGTTTCCCATCGCACCTGACAGATGGATTAAACATGGGAGGCATTAGTTCAGAGGAAAGCAGCTACCTGCTCAAAAGGTGGGTGCAGATCTGTTGTCCCAGAAGTTTGTTTTCTTGCTTGCTTGCTTGCTTTCTACTCCAAGGATTTTTTTCTTTGGAAGCGATGATCATTCATTTTCAATTTCTTGTGGGTTATTCCCCATTTTCTATAACAGGTGGGCCTGGGAAGCACCAAATACCTGTTTGTCCAAAGGACGAACCAGCAGAAACCATTGAACCAGCTGTTCGTACCCCTCTCTCCACTGGCTAGGGAATAAAGATGGGAGAGTGCATGTTACTTTTCTCCTTGCATCCTCCTCATGGTGGGCTTCTCAGAGGTATCAGGCAGGCTTTTAACAATCTTGGTTGAGTTCCCGAATGCCATTTTTAAGTTAAGATAGCTTTTAATGTTTACCTGTTTTCAATTATTCAATTGTATTTTAACCAGTTTTACACTTTGTGTTTTTAATGATAGTTTGTTATGTTTTTAATTCTATTATTTTTAATTCTGTGAACCACCTTGGGTCCCCTTATCAGGAGAAAGGCAGCCTATAAGATAAATAAATACATAAATATGTCATGGGACACTGCATTAGGGTTTGGGATCTGGATCTCTTGGGCTATAACTCCAACCAGTTGCATCCATCATGGCCAGGGAGCTGCCTAGAAAGTTGTAGCTCAAAGCTTCCTACCTTAACAAAAGCTGGATAAGACTGTCTGCCTCCAAACTAGAGCTTTTCCTGTGGTAGGCTGACCCAAGATGCTTTGCTGCCTGAGGCAAGGGCCAAGACAGTGGTACGGCCTCCAGTCCATGCGCAGCAGTTACCTGGAGGGGTAACAGATATTCAGTTCAGTTTGGGCAATGGAAACAGATTCCCACCCTCCCCATGAGGACAGAAGGCAAATATAGGAGACACAGGATAAATTGTTCACTGCACACTGCCCTGTTTCTCAAGAGATGGGAATGGCAAGGGAAGCCAAGAAGGACAGCCGGAAAGACTGTCCGTGCTGCCCCTTCAGCATCTGACACCTACAGTGGTTTCTTCTCTGCTCAACGGTATGGCCGGCTCTCTCTTTTATCACTGTAATATTTACACAGGACTAAAACAGCATGGGACGTGGTGGCGCTGCGGGTTAAACCGCAGAAGCCTCTGTGCTGCAAGGTCAGAAGACCAGCCGTCGTAAGGTCGAATCCACGCGACAAAGTGAGCTCCCATCGCTTGTCCCAGCTCCTGCCAACCTAGCAGTTCGAAAGCATGGAAAAATGCGAGTAGATAAATAGGTACCACCTCGGTGGGAAGGTAACAGTGTTCTGTGTCTAGTCACGCTGGCCACGTGACCACGGAAACGGTACGGACAAATGCTGGCTCTATGGCTTGGAAACGGGGATGAGCACCGCACCCTAGAGTCGGACACGACTGGACTAAATGTCAAGGGGAACCTTTACCTTACCATACATTATCCTCCCAATGAGCTGGGTTCTCAAGTGAGTGACCTCGGAGGGATGGAAGTCTGAGTCAACCTTCAGCCAGTTACCTGAACCTGTCAGGATCAAAATCAGGTTGTGAGCAGGGTCTTGGCTGCAGTACTGCAATTCAACCACTGCACCACAAAGCTCTTGAATCTGGATCTTGCAGCGTAATATGTGTTTATTGCATTATAAGTGCAAGTTGCAGTGATGAGTTTCTGGTGGCTAGATAATGGGATAGAAGGCATTAAGAAGGGATTTGCTCTACTTTCAGTACTTAAAAGTTATTTTTTGGAACCCCGTCTCTCAGAATTCCTCTTGGTTGAGGGATTCTAAGGACTATCACCCAGAGATATAACACTGCCAAGTTCTCAGGTCACTCCAAAGGAGTATTTGGCCTTCCAGATTACAGCTCCCATCATCCCCAGTTATTAGCCATACTGGCTGGTAGGAATTGGACTCCAGCAACATTTGGAAAGCCAGAGTTTCTCTGTTTCTGTGCAAAGAAACCTGGGGAAAGACAAACAGAAGCAAAAGGGGCTAGTTGGTATATATGATCCTTTGCGCCTGATGGCACAGAACCTATAAGGCAAATGGTAACCCTTCAGCCACAGCAAAACTAGCACCCTTATGGTACTGAAAGAATATGTTTACCTTGTACATGATACATGTATATGATAGCACTGTAACACCCTGGACATGCCTGATGTTACTTGATTTCTGGATAGAATGCCAGAGATTGGCAGGCAGGGCTAGGAGAGAATCGTGCCCCTGAAACCCTGGAGAGCTGCTGCCAGTCCGAGCTGGAAATACTGGGCTAGAGGGATCAACAACCTGGCTCAGAATAAGGCAGTGTTTGCAGGCAGCTGCCTTCTGAGCCCATGCGCAACAGAGTTCACATTCCAGTATACAAAACAGTGCCTAAGAAAAGAACTTTGAATAAAAGAGCTGCGTATATATAAAAAAGATCATTACTCATAATCAATTTATGCCCATATAAAGATTTTATAAGAAACTTCACCACATTTTATAGGAAGAGCTTAGGCCAGCACTTCAAGGCTTTCATCGTGTCATATACTTCATAGAGTCAATATGAGAATGGCTGCAGCACATCGCTTTGGGACTGAGCTGGGAATCTCTAAGCTTTGCATGAATTCACCCTTGAGCAAGTGGCTGTCTCGCTTTTCCTGCTTGCATATGACTGGACATAAAATCATGTATCTTAGCAGTGCCTCCTCTGTTAGTAGCCCATTATGATATTATACAGCATAAAGACTAGATTCAGATAGGGCAGCCTTCACAATCTGCCACCCTCCAGATACAATAACAACAACAAAACCTTAGAACAGCAGAGCTGGGAGGGACCCTATGGATCGTCGAGTCCAAGACCTGTCCAGGAGGATCCGTGGGGAATCGAACTCCCAACCTCTGCCTAAACCACTGAGCTGCCCAGCAGTTTACTGTGAGCTTCAACTCACATAATTCTGATCCAGCAAAATGTAAGGTCAGGAATGCTGGAAGTTGTAGTGAGCACATCTGAAAATGACCAAGTGGGGCAAGGCTGATACAGGGGATAAACACTGCCTTGAGAAGTGCCAGCCTGAACTTCGGAGTTCAGTGCCAGCCTGAACTATTAAGATTGATTTCTTATTTTCTGTTACTAATTTTGGGTAGCCCACCTTTCAAGAGAAAATCTTTCCAGGATGGCATTATGATGCAAGTAATCACAAGAATCATGGAAGAGATAGAAGCATAGCAATCTTCTGAGACTTCATCCAGCACTCTGAGACCTGGCAATCCATTTTCTTCAGTACCCTGGTTGGTTGGTTGGTTGGTTGGTTGGTTGGTTGGTTGGTTGGTTGGTTGGTTGGTTGGTTGGTTGGTTGGTTGGTTCCTTGCGGCATGGGTGGGAGGCAGATACCATTTGGGACAGATTCATGATCCTCGCGGAGGTCATGAAGTCTTGAGCCACTCCTGAGAGAGCATGGACGTTGATGTCTCCCTGCACAACTAGCCGACGAGACTTCAGCACCACCCCTGACACCAGCTCAGTTAGCTCAGGAAGGGAGGTTGTCGTGCCATGGGGTGGTCATTACACCAAGAGAACCCTCATTCTATCCCAGGATCCTACATTCAGAAACATACATTCAAACCTGGAGAACTGGGGAATGGGACATCAGGTGAGGGGGATGGAATCATGATCAATCACTGCAACTCCAACTCCCCACCCCCCCTGGTCTTGCCTGCTGCTGCTGCACAGAAAACCGTGATGGACAAAGCAGTGTGAGGTTCACAGTTCACAGTTACCTCGGGGTCAAACTAGATAAGACACTCAGCTCATACTTAGAACCTGATGGCCTTTTGTCCCTCCCTTAGCATGCTTTCCTCAGAGGGACACCATTGGGCAACTGGACTTGCAAATTAAGCCCGTATTTACCTTCTAAGGGCCAATCACAAAACAAAGCTCACCAGAATGTAAGATACAGAGCTTGAGGGAAAGCAAGTATGAACAGACGTCTTAAAGAAGACGTCTGCCCTTGGAACAATGTATTAACAGTATTGTCTGGGCCCCGTAACCCAGCAGTATGGCTTTTCCCCAGAACACATGTAAGCCAGAAAATGCTGGCGAAGGGATAATGGGAACTGTCATCCAAAATAACACTGATCAAAGCATGGCTCCAATAAACAGCCCCATCTAGGTCTCAGATTTAAAAGGCTGGTCTGTATGTCCCCTCTGGGCCACTGTAGCCATGAGTGATGCATTCTCCACTGCTCCAATTTCCTGAACAGTTATTTTTTTTTAAAAAAAAAGGAAGCTGAACATGGATTTGTAAATGAATTGCACCACAGCGTAATTATACCTCCCTGCAGACTACTCTGTGCAGTAATTGCACCACACTCTTTGCTAGGTGACGAAGGCGGGAGAAAATCATATATTTACCTCATATTGTAATGTACCATATACAGTAATTACTCTGCCTTTCCTTGGCACTTAACATATCAATGAATGTTCCACAATTATCACATTTATAAAGAGCCCTCGTGGTGGTGATCCATGCCAGTAATTTAAAGCTTTATAAGCTATTTCCCTTTAATGTTTCTAGAGCAACTCTGCGGAAAAGCTATACTTATTGACAACTGTGCTTTGTGAGAGGAACATCAAATCCAACGCGGTGTATGTGTGCACAGACGCATTTCATGTTGGGTTTATATTACCCCGCTTGTCCCCAACATGCTGGCCTCAGAAACTGTGCCCACATTCTAGTGGAGTGGATCGATTATTTTGAACTGGGAGGTTATGAGGAGTCACAGACTATAAATCTGGAGGGGAAAACCCTGTTGATTTTAATCAGAGTTGCTTAAAATGTTAAGCGGATGTTTACCTCTCGATGATCAATCACAAAACAGAGCATGCTGATCGGCAAGAGAGAGAAGCAAGAAAAACTTGTGCTAGGACAAAACAGATGCCTTTAATTCCCTAAAAGAGCACTGTTTCTGGACACAAGGTGAACGTCTCTTGTGCAAGGCCCAAACTAAAGCAGGGGGTTTATGGGAGTTGCTACCCCACCCCACTCCAAAAAAGGAAATTTTTCTAAACTCTGCTTTGCCCGTAACCCGAGGCTTTCGGCAAACTGCCAGTGGCCAGACACGCTGGGAAAATTCTGGCAGTTATCCAGAAAGAGAGAGACCTTTTTCACAGTGAGCTCACCATCACCGTGGCTTCTGCCCAGAGAAGTGAACATTCTGCCAACAACCGGAGTCTTGTTTTGGCGTGCATCTCCCCGCCCCCCCCTTTTTTTAAACGTCACCAATGTGAACAAAGTACCAGGTTAGTTTTTGTTTTTAAGGAAAAAGAAACACCCATTCTAGAATCAGCAATCTGCAAAGGAAAAAAGAAGAAGAAGCATTAAAAATGTTGAGGACAGGAGCCGACAGGTAGAATGCAAATGAGATCCAATGGCGAGCTACCCCATGAACCTGCCCATCAAGTAGCTACAGGAAGAAAGTAGCATTCAGGGCTATCTCCGAATACAAAGCAAACTTGCTGGCTGATAATTAATGTAATAAAGATGAGGCTTAATGTAAGGGAGTTGGAGTGAAGGTCACGCTACCCAAAGAGAAGAGAAGGAAAAAGCAATTATTCATACTAATTTGAGGTCGGATATAATTCTAGAGGGAATAACAGGCCTTCCCTGGAGAATTAAAAGTTTTTATAACAGTTTGAGGAGTAACAGTGTCTTGAGGCAGGGTTGTTTTTTCACTCTGGCTGCACAGATGGGGCACAATCTGCCAGGAGTTGTGGTTTTCTCCCCTGCACAACTCCTGTCCTTACCCTTGTTGCGTAATTCTTTGGCGTATGAGTTCAATTCCCTGCTGTGCCTCCTGTGAGTACAGCCAGCCTTTGTAGCCTTGGGCCAGCTGCACAATCCCAGGGCATCCCCAGAAGATGGAAGTGGTGAACCAGTTCTGAATGTTGTCTACCTGGAAAACCCTGAAAAGTCAGAGTTGACTTGATGGCGTTGGCGTTGTTGTTGTTGTTGGTGGTGGTGGTGGTGCTGCTGCTGCTGCTGTTGTTGTTGTGGGGTGGAAAGGCATTTATTTTGCTCTGGCACAGCTACTTTTGCAAAATCAGTCTGGCCAGGTCTTATATGTATGTCTTGTGAGCTAAATGCCCATGAGTGTGTGTGGTTTAGTGCCCGGGCAGAAACTGGGACGTTCAGCTTCTAGTCACTGCTCAGCCATGGAAGGCACCAGACAACTGTGTCTACTCCCTCTTTCTCTGCTCTACTTGGCAGAGTTGTTGTGAGCATACAATGGAGACGAGAAAAGGCAAGGGTGTTACCATGGGCTCCCTCAAGCAAATACAAGATAAAATGGTAACTTTTTCTTCTTGTTCTTGCTTCTCTCCTACAGGATGTCACTGTGGCTATTCTCAATGTGTGTGTGTACAGTTCTAAACAACGATGTTTTTCAGTCAGTTAAATTCTCCATCCTGTACTCTCCCTCCACCCCCATTTATAAAGGAAGGAAGGAAGGAAGGAAGGAAGGAAGGAAGGAAGGAAGGAAGGAAGGAAGGAAGGAAGGAAGGAAGGAAGGAAGGAAGGAAGGAAGGAGGGAGGGAGGGAGGGAGGGAGGGAGGGAGGGAGGGAGGGAGGGAGGGAGGAAGGAAGGAAGGAAGGAAGGAAGGATGGATGGATGGATGGATGGATGGATGGATGGATGGATGGATGGATGGATGGATGGATGGATGGATGGATGGATGGATGGATGGAGATGAAGGAAGGAAGGAAGGAAGGAAGGAAGGAAGGAAGGAAGGAAGGAAGGAAGGAAGGAAGGATGGATGGATGGATGGATGGATGGATGGATGGATGGATGGATGGATGGAGATGAAGGAAGGAAGGAAGGAAGGAAGGAAGGAAGGAAGGAAGGAAGGAAGGAAGGAAGGATGGATGGATGGATGGATGGATGGATGGATGGAGATGAAGGAAGGAAGGAAGGAAGGAAGGATGGATGGATGGAAGGATGGATGGATGGATGGATGGATGGATGGATGGATGGATGGATGGATGGAGATGAAGGAAGGAAGGAAGGAAGGAAGGAAGGAAGGAAGGAAGGAAGGAAGGAAGGAAGGAAGGAAGGAGAGGATGGATGGATGGATGGATGGATGGATGGATGGATGGATGGATGGATGGATGGATGGATGGATGGAGATGAAGGAAGGAAGGAAGGAAGGAAGGAAGGAAGGAAGGAAGGAAGGAAGGAAGGAAGGAAGGAAGGAAGGAAGGAAGGAAGGAAGGAAGGAAGGAAGGAAGGAAGGAAGGAAGGAAGGAAGGAAGGAATAATCTTAGAATTGTAGAGTTAGAAGGGACCCCATGAAACATCAAGTCCAGCCCCTGTCAAGAAGGCACAGTGGGGAACTGAACTCTCAACATCTGGCTCCGCAGCCAGATACCTAAACCACTGGAATAAAGGGGAGCTGTGTGGTCAATACAAAATAAAATACAAACGCAAAAATAGGCGATACGTTTACAGCCCACTTAAAAAATCTCATACAATACGCGAGCTTTCTTGGATCAAACACCACTTCAGTACCAGTGTGAAGAACTTAAAGTCCAAAAGTTCATGGCAGGATGGATTTCACCAAGTGCGTCTTTCTTAAATGTAAGTCAGGAGAGGTGCCGGAAGTAGTCTGGTTGCTATTTTAAGATTACAGCTGAAGTGGCTATGGGTTGAATATCATGCCCCAGTTCTCCACCACTGAACCACTGAGTTATCCAGCAGAAACCAACCAACCAGCCAAATGGTTTAGCTCTGCAGGGTTTGTACCTATTAAATGGCCTCAACACTTCGCTTTTTCCATGCATGAGAATTTTGCTCTAGCTCTTCCCTGCTGTTGCAAGATCTGGTGAGCTTCCAGTAGTGGATACAGACATATTCTTGACCACACCCGCAGCCTGCAGTACAGGTCTAAGACTTCCCCTTTTATTTTGCCACACTTACCTGCTCTCTTGCGCTATACCTTCTTTCATCTGAGAGCTCCAGAGGTTAAAAACAAGAACATCGTCAAAGTTACTCTTGAAACTACTCCCCCCACCCCGTTGTTCAAACTTCTGATATTTGCATGCACACCAAATTCCAGATATCATTCTAATACCCCTACTGTCCCTGCTCCCATTGGGCTAAACAACAGAGAGGGATGTGGAAGAGAGAGGAATTGGTCTTGTAAATGGTTGCACTGCAGCCTTTTGCTTTAAATCGCACTTTACACCTATAAAATAAATGGCTTGAGTGAAAGGGGTGGGGGGATTTGGGTGAGAAGGAAGCCAGCACACACCAGAGATCAATAGATTGCATTTAGCAGCCAAGGTGACAAAGACAGAGTATGTTTCGAGCGAAGGGTTTTTGCTCCAGAGTTTTGGGAGCTGGGCTGTATATGCATTCATTCCATGTCGCACTTCTTAATAATTCTCCGATTAGCCGTTTGTAGTTCTCAGCTGAACTATAAGGTCTTGGGTAGCAGTTACTGCCACGGCTGTTTGATCCGTCCAAAGCTGTGGTATTTCCCGCACAGACAAGTGCGCTAACAGATTTATCCGTCACATGGATTTCACATAGCTGAACTATTTGAACAGAGTTTTCTCTCTCTTCTTCTGGCATGTGTGAAAAAACAGCTGCAATGGAAAGCCAGCTACCCATAAACAGCGATGTAGTGGGCAATTTTGAAATGCGGAGCTGATCACAACAAGAGCACATAACACACCGCTACTCATTTTAAGAGACTGCATAATCATACCTCCAGGAGATGTGTGTGTGTGTGTCTAAATATATCTCCATCCTGCTTTTCTATTATTAATAATCAAAGGAGCTAATACATTGTTTAAAAGTGGATCATAAAACATTGATATTCAGTAGAAACAAACAAGCACGCCGCTGACAAAAAATTTCACAATTCTGTGCAAAGTTTCCTGGGTGTAAAGTACTGCTCAACTCACTGGTGTTCATAGCAGACAGTATAGATTCAACTTCTGAAAGACACTGGAACTTCAGACAAAAAAAATATTCGGCCAGCTGAAACATAACCTTTTGCTGTTAATGAGAAATGCAAATAGTCCTATGAAGAAATCTTACAAGTCTACCTCTTAGCATGAAGCAGGAACCCCATCAAATAAAAGGAAAGGAAAAATCCAGCCTCTGCTTAATAATTGTCTTCCTTCTTTTACTTACCTTGGGCTAATCAGTCACACACACAAAGTCAAACTTGAAAGCCTTGTTATCACCTCAATCACTTGCTCGAGCAAAGAGTGTATCAGTTATTCTGTTGATTTAGCAAATAGGCCTGAAAAGTGGGATTCCCCTGCCTTCCATCAACACTGCCTCACCAGATAGATGCGACATCTCAGATCCATAAGAGAACACATCCATCCTCCTTAACCCTATCCATCATTTGGAGCTAGGTGTATAGGAAAACGGTGGAAGAACTGCTCTATTCGGGCGCTATAATTCCCTTCCCAGAAGGGTTCGCCTGGGGGGCAAATTGTCTTGTCTTTCCAGCATCACCCAGGAAATTACCTTCCCACTCCCCCACCCCTTATTTTACTTGCAGGCCTTGCAGCGCGGAGTATCCGTTGGTTGGCTGAATAACTCATTACACCCACACCCACGAAGTAATGTATTTATAATATATTATTTCCAAAGTCTGTGTTGAGAGACAGATATATGTGCCATATGACCTCTCCTGCCCGCAATTGAACTAGTCTGCTGCCTTACGGGAGAGATGGAAGGCAGTGTTTCATGGCTAGTGTTCAATGACAATGCCAATAAGCTGGGGGATTCTGGGATTTGTAGTCCAGAGAGCAATTTTTCCAAACCCTGATGTCATGAAACCTGCATATCGCCCTGACTTCCCTCTAGAAAAGGCACAAGAAAAGATAGTGATTAGCTATAGCTTATGCACAATTCCAGCTAGAACAATAAACACTGATTTCACCCCAAATTTACGAAATTGACCTAGCAATCTAAGTAGAAACAGCTTCATCAAATTTTCCCGATTCCATTTTTCCAATTTACCAGCACACTTATTGGAGAGACTCTTGCTGAATTCAGTGGGACTTATTGCTGATTAAATATGCTTTAGTTGATTGCACCGTTATTTTTATTTTTTTAATTGTCGACATTCCTCCTGTAAACATGACACAGGACTCCTGTTAAAACTCAGGCTCTGTTCTGGAAAAGAAGTTTGCTTTTCTTGGATATTTCAGTTTTCAAATTAAGGTTGCAGGAATTCAGCAACTTTATATCTGAAAGAAGGCTGTTTCAGCCCTTGCTCTTCTGTGGACTTGAAAATGAGTTACTGAAAGAACAATCCATTCCGTCTGTAAAAGTGTGGATTTTACTGTAATCATTCCTCTGCTGTCCATTATCTGTTACTGTGTTTGCTCTCTAAACATGTCTTCCCTAGGTTCAGGAGATAAGCTCTTCAGGAACGAAAGGACCAGGGAATTTAGCTCAAATATTGTCTATAGGAAGTATTTTCCATTGAAACCCGGTCTATTCTGGGCGGTAGCTATCGTCTGTCAAGTGCAGCATGCTCAGAATAGCATGTTTTTCAACAAAAAAAAATAAGAGTCCATCATAAATAACAGATTATGAAGGAAGGTGAGGGGAATTCTCCAGTGGGATTTCAGTTATTTAACGATGAACATGTCTTTTCAGATGCCTTTGTAAAACAAAAACCCTAATTGAAAACCCAAAGTAAGGGATTGAAATTATGAGATAGGAGATCTTGCCTAAATATTAGAAGGTACTTCTTGAGCATCTCATGAGAGGAGAAGACTCCCTGGAAAAGACCCTGATGTTGGGAAAGTGTGAGGGCAAGAGGAGAAGGGGACGTCAGAGGACAAGATGGTTGGACAGTGTCATCGAAGCGACCAACATGAATTTGACCCAACTCCGGGAGGCAGTGGAAGACAGGAGGGCCTGGCATGCTCTGGTCCATGGGGTCATGAAGAGTCGGACACAACTTAACGACTTAACGACTAAACAACAACAAAAACTTCTTGAGCAGTGTTCTCAGTGGCTGCTCCCACTCTTTGGAATGTACTGCTCCATGAAACCAGGTTGATCCCTGGAAGGAAGGAAGGAAGGAAGGAAGGAAGGAAGGAAGGAAGGAAGGAAGGAAGGAAGGAAGGAAGGAAGGAAGGAAGGAAGGAAGGAAGGAAGGAAGGAAGGAAGGAAGGAAGGAAGGAAGGAAGGAAGGAAGGAAGGAAGGAAGGAAGGAAGAGTAATGGTACCAGCTGTCTAACAGTAGAATGGATGGACTGTCTTTCTGGTGGACTAGAGGTTTTTAAAAAGAGGTTAGATGGTCGTCTATCAGGAGAAAGTGAATTTTAGTAGTGAATTTTCAGTTCAACAAGAGGATGGACTCCATGGCCTTTAGGAGCCCTTCCAGTTTTATGATTTTTAAAAAAACTTCTTATGCTTGCTTCAAAATAGACACCTACAGATCAGAAAGTTGTGTTTTTTTAAAAAAAAAAAAGTACGCACAGAGCTCGGAAAATACAGCGCCTAGACTGTCTCAACCAGAATAAAAACTTTTCAGAGTTCTGCTGCATAACGAAGAAAATAGTAATACCTGGACTTTTTCAACCATCCTATGCCTCCCAGAAGAAGGAATTGCAACAGCTTTCTGGACTTGACCCATTATTCACATTGACTTTGTAGAAAAATACATAAACTGAAAATATAAAGCCTTTTCTGAAATATGTATTGTTCTTTTGCTGTATAATTTAAGCTCCCCAATTTTAAGTGACTCTGAGTGGCCATTACGGAGAAAGAGAAGCACACCTTTCAAAATAGGAAAGTGTTCAGCTTGTGAAACTGCTCATCATTTCATCTTCGGGAATCTGTTTTGACCTCAAGGTTGTTTTTGCTAGACAAAGATATCAGTGAAATCAACCAAACATGGTTTTAAAGGTTGTGATTATGGGTTTATATTGCTTCTAAATGTCTGTAAGTGGTCCTAGGAATTTTTATTGTAGGGCGATATAGAAATTCCGGAAGCGAATCAACAAATAACGATTACTTTGACTTGCTTCTTCATTTCAATAGGAGTGATCTAGCATAACAGGCAGATTGAATGCTTCCTTTCATAGCTTTCCGGAAGCAAGATGGCGTGAGGGCCATACTGGCTAGAAAATCTAGAGTATTATATTCCAAAATATTTTTTTTCCTAAACTCTTGAGAGTTGAATCCGTTGCAAAGTTTTAAATTTTTGGTTAAATTCCTCAGGCTGTGCAGCAGAAGTGCAGGGATTCACAAGGCAGAATAGCTTCAAGTCCCCCAGAGTAGACCACCCCTTTTTCTTGTTAACCAGCATTTACACTCTCAAAAATTCACTCTGAAACATTAGTATTTTAATTGTTGTAAGCTGCCCAGAGACCTTTGGGTAGTGTGGGTGGCATATGTTAAATAAATAAATAAATAAATAAATAATAGTAGGAGAAAGAATAAAGGTTTCATTACTTACAATTGAACAGATCAAACAGCAAACTGACAAACATGACTGCTTCAATGAACTAAAAGAGAAGAAAAGAGACACAGAGCAGAGAGGCAGGGCTCTCTTTGAATTCAGAGGCAGGAGAGAACAATTGGTTAGTGCTGGACAGATTGACAGTCACCACAGCCCAGAAAGGTCCCTCCCAGTCACACCTACCAAAGTCAGTATGCCAGGTTGTAAAACCTCCAGCAGGATCAATCTGTGACTAAACAAAAGGGAGAAGGGATGAAGAAAAAAGGATATAGTTCCTGCATTCTTGCTGTTAAATGTCTTCAAGTCAGAACCAACTTATAGTGACCCTAATAGGGCTTTCAAGGTAAATGAGAGATTTAAAGAGTGGTTTTACTGGTCCCATTCCCCCAGTGAGTTTCCGTGGCTAAGTACAGTTTTGAACCCAGGCCTCCTGAGTCCTATGCTATCACTCTAGCTACTACGCTTGCTTTAGGAAATCTCTTATCTCTCAGCTATTTTCTCTTCGCTCTCCTACACAAAACTGGAGAGAGAGAGAAAGTGACCTTTCATCCGTTTCACCAAGTCCTAAAACAGGTTTTACATCCTTGATGTCTTATTAATAATTAGTATCATTCTCTGAGTGTTTTATTTTAATTTTATGGATCGTTCTGTTTTTTATCATGTTGTAAACCCCTCAGAATAGTGCCTTGCCCTAGTGGGGCGGCATATAAATTTAAGAAACAAATAAATAAATAAATAATAAATATTATACATGCTGATAAATCAACTACCCCGTCTGGCAATTCCTTCCTAGATTGTTGTTCATTCCATCTATATTGTATACATACGACACTTGGTGCCTCAGGAATTGCTTGATGATTTATTGGACTTGGATTTTTTTTTTTAAAGGAAGCAATTAAAACATACCCCATAGTTTTGCTGGGAAAATTAAAAGTTCCGTGCATTATGTTACAGCTGTATAAATCACGTGACTTACTGATATGCTGATTATTTACTCCCTATGGAACATACAAAAGCGTGGTGTGGTGTGGTGCTTATATACCGCCCCATACCGTTTAAAGCACTGTCTGGGTGGTTTACAAGTTAATTATGCAGGCTATACATTGTCTCCCCTCCAGGGAATCATTTTACCAACCTGGGAAGGATGGAAGGCTGAGTCAACCTTGAGTCGGCTACCTGGGATTGAACCCCAGGTCTTGAGCACAGTTTTGGTTGCAGTACAGCAGTTTAACCACTGTACCACAAGGCCCAGCTGCTTAAAATAAATCAAGATTGGCATCCATCACCTCTTTAGTAAATATGTCCTTGTTGCCACCATACAGCCTGAAGCTCTGCCATCTAACTTTCACCTGATGTACCTTTGCAGTAGTTCAAAACAGGAGGAAAAAAAATTAGAGAGATGCAACAGAGCACTGGCACACTTGGATAGATTTGGAGGTGGGGAAGGCATTAAAAACCATGTCATGTACTGGTTGTTATTCACTGAACATGATTTATATTATATTCTCCCTTTCAGCACCTTTTAAAGTTGGCCCATGGAAAATATCAGCTTGCTTGGAGGCTCAATATGAGCATCATGCCAGGCAGATTGGCGTCACACATCTTTTGATAGCTCTGTGTTTACAGCTGCACACTCCATTCCAAAATGCTATTAATGGTGCAGGAGGAAAATGGAGAAACACCACACTGGAGGACAGTAGAAGGCAGCAGGTTTTTCTGTATCACTTTGGAACAGAAATAGTCTCTCTTAAAAACAGTGAGGATTTCAGATTTCTGGAACAGCAAACATGATGTAGTAGATAGAGTGTCAGATTCTTATGACTCAGGAAACTGGGTTCAATCCCTGCTTGGTTGTCCCACAGGCCTCCAAATCTCTTTTAGGGACACCCTGAGTCAGAAACAACTTGATGGCAGGTAACAGCAAAGACCTGCGGGCATTCTGCGTGTGCTTGTGGAGTGGAATGGGGAACAAACCCTGGAACTCCCCCTGATTTAGAACGCAATTTGTCATTGTGTCCCTGAATCAGCATGATGCCAAATTAAACCAATTTAGATCAAAGAAGTACTTGGTCCTTTGGGTTCTCATGGGAACATTAACCTGGCATCTCGGTTCAAAGGGAGAAAACAGAGTGGCTGCTTTTGAAGAAAAAAAGGGGGAAAGAAAGATATTACAGCAACGAAAAAGGTCACAGATTGAGCAGACTGAAAAGGCCACAGCAGAAAAATTAAAAAGCAAGAAGAGAGAAGAGGAACATCTAAGCACCTCGTTTCGCATCCACAAATGATGCCTGGAACAATGGCCCTGACAGCAGCAGGGGTAACCTGTTTCTGCACTCCCTTTCTCCAAAGATGGGGTGATTTTGAAAATACCCAATTTGTGGAAATCTTGGGTATGGAAATTCTAATGAGAGCAGGGAAGTAAAATATGCCTACATGCAAACATCATCCACACAAAAGCCCATGATGCACCATTTCAGCCTGTGGTTGTGATAACTTGAAAGCTGGGGAACATGTAGTGGCTTAAAGGTTTGTGGGCTTAGACCCAGCTATGGAGCCTTGTGGTTAAACTGCAGTACTGCAGCCAAAACTCTGCTCACCACCCAGGTTCAGTCCTAGATAGCCGGTTTGAGGTGCACTCAGTCTTCTATCCTTCCAAGGTCAGTAAATTGAGCATTCAGCTTGCTGGAGGAAGGGGCAATGCACAGCCTGTATAATTAAATTGTAAACCGTCCAGAGAGTGCTTTAAGTGTTTCGGGGCAGTATATAAGCAGCACATTTTACTTTTTTTGTCTAATACATGAAATGGCCACCTAAATAGATTTCAAAATGCCTAAATGACCCCCCACACACATACCACCCCTAAGCAAATAGGTATATATCAAGAGTACAAAGAGACGAAGAAGGGAAAATGATTAGCCAGAATCTGGTTTGATATGAATTGATGAGATGTTGGTCGCATGTCAATTATGTGCTCGATTGCACACCCATTTGCGTGCTTAGCACACACCTAGCATGCACTCAGCAGCTAACAGCTTCCCTGAGGAATTCTGGGAATCGTAGTCCAAAACCCACAAATCTACACTTGTTTCCAGAATCCCCAATGAATTTTCCCAGGCAGAAACCTGGGAGCTGGAGGCCCAAAACTATCATTTAAGGAGGAGTTTTTCGCACCTCCATGTGAGCCTCCACCACTCTTATCTGGAGTCATCAAAAAGGAAACTGCTCCTGGCAGTTTCCGGGACTAGTGCAAGGATTCATAGGAGTCTTGACAGAGCACGGGACAGGTAGCCTCACCCCCCCCCCCCCGGTTAGGCTCTACGCAGGTGTCTGAAAAGTTTTAAAAGTAACAAAACAAAGCTGTTCTCCAACAAGTGTCTTCATTAATTTAACTGTAAGATCATGCATGAAATTTATTTATTTATTTATTTTATTTTATTCATTGCATTTATACTCCACCCGCCTAGCGCTGAGGCACTGTTCTGGGTGGCTAAAAATATTTAAAATGAAAACCAATGCTACCCATCTCCACTCACAAGACATAAATAGTGAGATCCCAAAAATATTAAACCCTGAATATCTAAAGAAAAAAGAACCTGGACAGCCAATCCAAACAATAACCACTTCATGGAACCGTGAGGTTGTCATAGGGGTAAGATATTTCTGAAGGCCTCTTCCAACAATAAAGTTTTCACCCCTTTTCTGAAGACCAGAAGGGAAGGAGCCTGGCGTATATCTGCAGGAAGTGGATTCCATAGCATTGTGGCCACCACCGAGAAGGCCCCGTTCCTGGTGTTCGTTTTCTGGGCCTTTTTAGGGTGGCCACAAGCAAACACAAACACATACTGGGTCGGGTGGTACAGGTGGACAATCTTACGGGCAGACGCTCCATCAGGGATCAAGGTCCCAAACTGTTAATGGCTTTGAGTCCCAAAGTCAAAAGGCTCCAACATTACAGAAACAGCCAGATTATACAGTTTGCTTTTCTCCTGACGTAGCACTGAGCTTCTGACACTAGGGTACATCCTGCGGGTTTCTCCTTTGCTCTTAGTTCCTCTTTTCTCACCTTCAACCAGGTCAGCATCATGTTTACTTACCTTTTACTGGAAAAACCAGACTCTTTCAGAGTCAAAGGTCACAGCCTAGCAACGTAATATGCAGTTTAATATAACAGACCTTAGCCATATAAGACCTAGCACAGAGTCCTGCCTATGTATAGATTGTATCGATTAAATTCTTATCCTCACATAGGGAGCCTCTCAAAAGAACTGCTCAACTCATGCTCCCTTGAGACTCCTATGAACCTTTGCACCATGCTCGGGCACGCCTGGGAGCGATCTCCTCCTTGAAAGGCCAATATAATGGTGACAGAGTTGTGAAGGTATGAAAAGCTACGCTTTAAACTACAATTGTTGGAGTTTTTGCAACTTCTCATGCTGCCTTTAGTAGGTATGCCTGGGAGGGACATTTTTCTGGGCTGGGGTGACTGTCAAACTATCCAGCACTAACCAATTATTCCTTCCTGCTTCTGATTTCAAACAGAGCCTCACCTCTCTTTGCTCTGAGCTTTTTCCCTCTTTTTAGTCTGTTGGAAGCTTGTTGCTGCAAGCAGTTGTGTTTGAGCAGTCTGCTGTTTGATCTGTTCAATTGTAAGAAATGAAACCTTTATTCTTTCTCTTACTAATGTCTCAGAGTGAGTTACTGAGGGTGTAAGTGCCAGCTGATACGAAATAGGGGTGGACTAATATGAGGAACTTGAAGCTATTCTGCTCTGTGAATCCCTGCACATTTGGTGTGCATCTAGAGGAATTTAAGCAGAATTCAAAACTCTGCAAACAATTCCCTCGCCAACATGGGAGTTGTAGCCCAGGTAGCTTTCCTAGGCTCTGAGGTTATCTACCCATGCGTCAGCTCACATCAGAGCAGAGTTGGTGAAATAAAGACCATCCCCCAAATCACCCACCCACCCCTTTCTGTGTCCCCATTGCATTATGTGGTCATGGGGGGAAGAGGGGGCTTTTTATTGATAAACCCTTCAAGTCTTTAATAACATACCAAAAATAAGCTGCCTTCATTGCCAAGCCAGAGACTCCCTCTGCACGTTCATTCCCAGATTAATGACTGCTTTGAAAAGCATATGACTAGTGGTTTTATTGATGAATCCCAACGATTATTACAGATAGATGGATGGATGGATATAAACGACGTGACTTCACAGAGACTGATCACTGGAAACAGAGTGAAAATTGTCCCTTCTGTGAGAGGCTATTATTTCTAAAACAGAGAGAAGGCAAATTCAAGAAAGATAAATGGCCTTTGTCATAACCTCTCTTGATGACAAACAAGGCACTCAAGCCAAGATTGGGATCTCTCACCATTAGCCAATTGGTCTAGATGAGATCAGGGGGGGGGGGGGGAGGGAGAGGGAGACAATGGGTTCCTTTCCATCCTGTGCTGGTCTTTCTTTTGGACTGTTTGTGATCGGGTTCGTTGTACGTGCTTGGCAGTTCCCTGGTTAGAGCGGGAAATGACAGGAGAGGAGTTTCTTTAAGCAATTTTTTATTAACACAACTTTCGGCTTTATCAACAATAACTTCAACGGGTCATTAAGGTCCGCATCAACAGGAAAATTAGTCCACAACAGGGGTAACGTTTTCTCATATGAATCTTCTTTCAACGGTAAGACTGGCCGAAGCGCTCCGGATCTGTGGGTCTTCTCAGGCACCCACTCCTTATCACACAAATTGTCCCGCAACAGGGGTGACGTGCCCATTCTCCCTCCGGCGGTTTCTCTTGAGGTTGAAGTGGACCTGGTCGAGTTGCCCTCTTCAATGGACCTGCCCCCCGCGGATATACTAAAACTGTCCATTCTTCAGGATATAATCCTTCTATGATTGGTTTCGATCCCTCATTGTTCCCGTCAAACGCGTTACGAATTCCCCCCTCTTTATCTATCCCTTTCTGTGGTATTTGGAATACAGTGGAACCTCTACTTACGAACGTCCCTACCTACGAACATTTCAACTTACGAACAGCTCCGTCCACAAAATTTTGCTTCTACTTGCGAACGGAGCTTCAACTTACGAACCGAAAAAAAGGTGTTCTGTTTTTTAACCTAAGTCATCTTAGGTTAAAAGAAAAAAATTCTCCCCCTAGTGGTAGAGTACGGATTAACCGGCTTTGCATTAGTTCCTATGGGAACTAATGCTTCAACGTAAGAACGGCGCCTCTACATAAGAACCAAAAACAGCCGGAATGGATTAATCGGTTTTCAATGCATTCCTATGGGAAATTTTGCTTCAACTTACGAACGTTTCAACTTAAGAACATCTTCTGGGACGGATTAAGTTCGTAAGTAGAGGTTCCACTGTACCCTGGGTTCTGTTTCTCCTTCTATCCATTCCTCCTCTAGAACCACTACCTTTTTTGTCTCCCCAGATTCCTTTTCCCTCCTCTGAAGTAAGGAATACATCCACCTCCCTTTGGACTCTTTCCGTTGGCTCCTCCCCCCTCTTTTCCCGCCTTTAAAACCCCTTTCACTTTAGTAACCACTTCGGTTATCTCCTTTTTTCTCAATTCCTTCATCCTTTGTCTCTCTCTCTCAGACGTTTGAGGGGACAGCTCACTCACACTTATTTCCTCTTTCTCCTCCTCTTGCTCACATTGTTCCACCTGCTTCAGACTGAGAGAGAGGAACAAGCATCTACGTTCTGGGATGTATAGTGATCCCAAAGCACGGCGAGGCTATATTTCAGTCCAATAACTTAGAAAGTGGCCCTCTTTACTGGGGAATTATAAGAGCTGCAATACCAAAATAAAATAAAATAAAAATTATTTTTTAAAATAATAATAATAATAATAATAATAAATTCTCCCAAGTTCTGGCTTTTTCCATAGTCAAGCTTAATGACTGTGCCTAATCCTCCCGATGGAGCAGCTGTACAAATTTTCCAAACATGGCCATGACCGGCCAACCTTTGAAAGTCTAATTGGAAAAGTCAGGATATTATTTTCAGCTGGTCGTCTTCAGCCCCTGCAGAGTTCGGACGAAAAGGCAGTGTGAATGCCTCACTTCTGCAAAATTGGAGGACTTAAAACAAAATTTGGTGCCTGACCTCTTTAAATAATTGGAAGGAGGAACTGACCTTTTAAAAATGTTTTCGAGGGACATGGCTTAGATTTTATATATGCACTCCTTTCCCTTCTGTTGATAGGTTTGACCATGTTATACCTGAGTGTTCACTTTTTGACATCAGACTCTGTCTTTGATCAGTCATCAGTCGATCCACCGTGGTCCAAACAGCCACGTTTTTGCCAACGTGAGGCAGCAATGTGGCAGACAGAGTCACTCATCTGCAAGCGTGTGTACACTTTGCTAAGTCACAAACGGCACAGTAATTCACTTCTGTAGCGGAGCCTATAAACACTTTGCTTTTTATATTCAGGCAGCTTAATTGACACCAAAATACATTTTCATGGGCAAAAGGAGCTTGAGGAGCGCATCTAAAGCCCATGGTATATTTGCCAAGTCCATCGAACAGAAGTCATTTATGTGAAATTAATAGCGTACACTGATGAAAAGCACCAGGCTATATTTTAGGAGGCTTAGATCTTCAGCATATCTGAAGTGACCCCAACTTTTTAACTAATTGTCTGGTCTATATTTTCCCCGTTTAGGTTCCATTTGAAAACATGGGTCTTGTATTCCTGGATTCAGTTCAAATCTCTGAAGGACTTAATTACAAATCGCGGATAACGGGTCACTTCTAATTCATTTCATTTTCCGATGACAAAAGGAAAACCACGTTGCTTTATGATTGCCACGTAACAAGGGGCAATTCACATGCTTTTCAGGGAGGTGTGACTTCACCGAACGATGAAGTATAACGATCACATAGCTCAAGTGCTGGCTTGTACTGGGTGGGGTTCCGCTAATTCGTGCTGTCTTGTGAGTGCTGAGCCTACAAAAACAAGAATGAGAGAGGAATATTTCACACAGAGGGCGTGATCACATGACGGCATGGTTCCCTATTTATGCCCAAATTAGATTGCAGCATAAAATTTGTGGCACCACAACACACAGCCATTCACGATTCATTTTACCAACCAGCGGTGTAACTGTGGTTCAGTTCCCACTCACCAGGAGACTTCTGGGTTTGTTGTTGTTGTTGTTTTTTGTCCTGGTGATGTTTTGATATATTCCTTAGCAGTATGGCATGTGTGTGTGAACCTATCAATACTTTTTGGAAGCAAATTCATCAGAGAAGGCAGCCACCATTACTGACGCATATATGCCCTTGTATGTATGTGTGTGTGTATATATATATACACACATACATACATACATACATACATACATATTGTGTGTATGTGTGTGTGTATATATCTCGTGGTGTTTTTTTTAAATTAAGTTAAGGGGGTTCAGTGCCCCATAAAATAAGAGAAAATCAATCGGTAACACAGTGTAGCTGACCATAACAATTTAAATGGAAGACAATTAATCAGTAACTTTAAAACACATTCGGATGTTCATCCAGGTTTATATACCCTGTGACTGTGATGCATTATAACAATGGTATGGAAAGTATCATTAGAAGTGGGTAACATTTCCCTGGTGTGACCGCGTCCAAATTTGTAGTATTCAGATGTATTTTCTTTTTTAAAAAATCTACAAAGGTAACTGTCTTAGTTACTTTTGAGAAATGGGAAAATATATAGCTACTTTTAAAAAGTGCTGCCATAGGAGTAACTAACTGGGAAGACCTTGAAACTATAATGCCACGTAATTTAATTTTAAATGCAGTCTTCCAGGGTCTGATTCAATCCATATTAAAATAATCTATATGCAGTATCATTTGAATTATATTTCCCATATGAAAGGCACACTTCTGGATAAGTGATGTTACGGTGACTCCACTTTCCCATGCAAATAAGATTTAATCTAGAGGAAAATAATAGACCGATGACAACCTGGAGGAAGTTCTTAATCAAGAAACTGGCTGCAACCCTGCACACACTGTATGGGTGTTGTAAATCCAGCTGACTTCATTGCAGTTTGAATGGGTATAATCTTGCATGGGATTGTGGTCTTTGTCATCACAAGATTCCATTTATTTAAATTAATTTCAGGAATAAAGATTACACCCCAGGCAGTTACTGTTATAACAAACAGTTGATTTCAGCACAGGAAAGTACAAAATTAAGCAAAACTAATGGAAGCATAATCCAAAATGTTATCCCATAAACAGAGTTAATATGCCATTAATTAATGGCGCACACGATGCAATAATTAAATGTCCCTTACTCAAGAGGAAAGACAAAAGAATAGACTTGTGTAGGGGTGCAGCGCATAAATATTTTAAATAAAATAAATAAATAAATAAATGCTAAATTTGGCTAATTGACAAGGTGCTGGGATGTGTCTTGGTAGCGTGCCTGGTCACGTATCAGATTTCACAACCAAGAAGCACCCTGTCATTTAGCCACAATTAACCTTGGCAAGTTATGCAAACTTTGCATGAACTTTGCAGGATCCCAGCCACACATTCGTCACACTCTAGGTTTTCCTGGTGCCCCATGTTAGCAGCTCTCCTGCAATCTCCCTCTTAAATTACACTTGCACCACAACCTCAAGGGGCTTTCTTGCCCCCAGTCTGTTGAAGAGAGAATTTGCGGAAGGCAGTGGATCATCTTCCCTAACCTTATACTGTAATTTTCCTCTTTACAAAAATCCTGTTACTCAAATCCTAGTCCTTCTTGTTAAAATTACCTTGCCATGTTAAGCGGTGTTTTCGGACAGGGAGGGATGGATGGATCGTTCTTGATTTAATCCACTTATGCTCCATGACTGTCAGCTGCTCTCCAAAAAAACTGTATGCCAGTCTGGAACGGGTAAACAATACAGGGAGGAGAAAGGCATGTTGACATTTTATCAGCATTTTGGAGGAAGCAAACAAACAGAAAAATAGAAGGAAGGAAGGGTATGTTGGCACAGATGGGGCTCTTTTGCATATTGCTTTCCCACCCACACCCGACACAGAACAATTTACTTTTGAATCAGCACAGCTGAGCAATAGCGTGGCAGGTTGGTGAAACGATAAACTGTTGCCGAAATATTCTCGGGCTTGCGCGTCTGTTATTTGTGTTTCCGTATTGTTATTGGCTCCGCTAATATGGCTTGGACAAGTGTTTAATGTCATTGTGTTGATGTAAATAACATCTGGATTGCCAGCAGAGAGATAACTGCTGGATGGCTCAATGGTTTCGGTCTCTGACTGCAGAGCCAGAGGTTGGGAGTTCGATTCCCCGCTGGGCCTCCTTGACAGGGGCTGGACTGGATGATCCACAGGTTCCCTTCCAGCTCTGGAATTCTAAGATGATGATTATCCTTAATTAACTACTGGATAGTTCATTCACACAACCTACTGTATGAAGTCTGCTGATATAGATGTGAGAATCTGCCAGCGCCGTTCTCTCCCTGTCATTTCAGCTTTCTTGTTCCTCCCCAGCTCCCACATAGGGCTGCAAGGATTTCCTCCTTTTTCCCCCACATGGGAATCGGTGAGGATTTCTCTCTGTGTGTTTTTTTTTCTCCAAACATATGCGTTTTCCTTCTGTACACCTTTTGATACACATGTTTCCGTGGGCCATGCACTCCCTTCACAGAGTTTGAGGACAGGCAATATATTTATTGGATCAATCAGAAGTTACAAATAAGATGAACGTCCGACTTCTCCAGAGCTCTTCAACACGTAAAGATGGTACAGAACTTGAGGTTGAGGCCAATGGTTCCAAAATTGGGCTGGAGGTGGTGCCCATGAATCACAGCGTCAGGCTGCTAACAAAGCAAAATTGAGGAACGGTTTCAAAAAGCTGATTTTTTAAAAAAAAAAAATTGCAAAGAGGTAATGGGCAATTCTGGGGAGAGGGGCAAGCCAACCTTTTGTCTGCAGAGACACAGAAACGGCCAAATGATAGCCCCATCACCTTTATTTCTGTAGAATCGAAACATCATTTTGCTCCATGTCATTATTTTTAAATGGATACACAAGGCTTTCCTGCATTCCACACCACTCCAAAATGCACCGCAAACCTGTAGATTTACATATCCAAGTTAAGAAGAGATTTCCCCTTCCAGCTACTTCACACACCAACCATTTCTTGCTTTTACTTGCTTCCTTTAGAATTCTGTTTTCCCCACTTCTTATTCTATAGGTCAAGAGGTTGATCAACCATCTAAGTAGGATGTTGGCTTCTGTCCCCAGAAATCCTGCTGAGATGGTGCCTCTGCATTCTTAGATTCCACTAGATTTTTGGCTATTATGAATACTTTCCAGAGTCTAATTTCATGTAAAAAAAAAAACCTTAAACATTGAACTTAAAAACAATGTAAAGAAAATGGGGGCAGATGGGATATACAACTAATGGGATATACACAGATGAACATGAAGCACTGTGCAAATTAAGAAAGCTGTAACATTGGCTAATCTGCTGTCTTATCTTCCCCATGCTCTGAGCAATAATCTGCAGTTGCTGTGGGCTGGAAGAAGGGTGGATTTCCCCAGCACTAATGGATGGTAATGCTGGGAAAAGTTGAAGGCAGCAGGAAAAGAGGAACACTAAATTTCAGATGGATTGACTTCATAAAGGAAGCCATGGCATTGTGTTTGCAAGACCTGTGCAGGGCTTTTAATGATAGTACCTTTTGCAGGGGTTCACTCCTTCATAGGAGCACCCTAAACTGAATAAGACTTGATAGAACATGGCAACAACAACAAAAATAGGATTGTAAATTCTCCCTGTCGTAATGAAAAGTATTTTACAGTGGCACTCAAGATGCATTCATTTTATAAAAAGATCTCGTGGTGAAGATGAAATTGGCTAGTTTGTTTCTTTGATACAGATCAATGCAGATGCTTATGTTTTTGAACTTCTGTGCTGGGGTGATTAGGATGACGGCCTAGACTTCAAAAATTAGCAGTACATCTACGGGGAAACCACTTTTAGAATCCTCCATAAGATGTTCCATAGTACCTTTCTTCTCCACTTTACTTCTTGGTGGAAGAAAAGATGGTTTCAACCACCTCTAAACTGCACAGCTTACATTGTCCTTGAAGGTTGACTTACTCTGTACAGGTCAGATTTCATTAACCAAAGCAAGATTTGGGGTTGTTAGATTTTTAAAAAAGTTTTCTTTCCATTGGGCCCCCATGGCCAACATCACCTGGAGAAATAATCAGACAGGAAGCCTGAAGCTGCCCTAATCATCCTTTTCCAGACTTAGCACAAAAGGGGTATATAGTTGCAGCTGATGCGTCAGTGTTGCAAGAGAGTGAATTGCTGCATAGGTGTTTCTCTCTTCTTCTCCTCTGCCATTCTTATAGCTGTAAATTAAAAGAAGGCAGGTCTCCAGCACGTTGGTTGGATTCTTCTACATGCTGAACCATTCTTGCTACCTGTCATGGGCTACCTTGAAAAGGAAGTGAGGACAACATGTAGGTAACAAGATACTGGCATTCGCAAAATCTATTCCCTAATCCAGATCGGGCCAGATGATGAGGTTGGATAAATGTTTAAGCACGGGCTGATTCTCCCTGCCAGCGTTTCAGCGGGTGGATAGATGCCAGGCCAAAAAAAAATGACATTTCCGTGTTCAACATCACAAGAACTGATGGGCCACATTTCAGTGGAATCTACCTAATTTATTAACAGAGATTCTATATTCACAGATTCTCCTATCCCCGTTGTGATCGGTTCTCACACTTGCCGCTTTTCAGAATCATGTGAAGAAAATCTCTTCGCACTGATAAAAGAATTCTAGAAAATATCAAGATGTGTTTGTCTGTTTTCTTATAATTGTTTATTAGTGTGAACCACAATGTTCTCTGGATGTCTTATAATAAATGCCATAAGTAATATCCTGTAATGCCAGAGATATAGAGCATAAAGATCTTGAATGGAATATGTTGGGGGGGGGGCTTTCACACAGCGTTCCTTTCTGTTTTTATTTAGTTTTGAGTATATTTCCCTACTTTGTGTGCCACCTAATTAACCATGTCTTCGGAAGAATTGAGAAAAACAATAAAAGCAATCAGCAGACTTCCTAAAAAATCAAACAGAATAAAAACCAACTGAAATAGAAGACTATAATAAAGCCAGCCAGGGCAGAAGATCCATATCCTGATGCACACATGGGAGAGTGAGGATGTAATCATTCTCTCTGCTGTGGCAACTTCCCCTTTGCACACCTAGCCCCAGGTGGGTTGTGAAAGTGGTCGTGATCCGTTGTGTGACAGGGGGGCTGCCAGTGCAGGGAAACGCTTACACAATGCTCCATACAGTCTGAGAAGAATACGGCCCCCAAACAGCAACAGTGAACATACTAAAGATTCAGTGGCCACTCACAGGGTGTGGAAACCACTCCCCAAAGATGCTTCCCTCTGTTGTCTTCAAGCAGACTTTTTGCAACCAAACAGGCTGCTAAATAAAGTGCTTTGAACGGGGGAATTCCACATTTTTATATATATATATGTGCGTTTCAAGGATTTTAAAGTTTTCATTCAGTGGTTGTTTTAACCTGATCATAAGACTTGGAAAAGGGTCAGGGTCTTTGTAGGGCCAAAAGTGAAACATGACTCAACAGTTGTCATTATAGAAGAGGCTGCCGTGTTAGTCTTTGGAAGCATTATAGGTCAAAATAAAATTAAAATGAAAGAACTTTTTATCCTTTTGTTTTCATTTTGTTTTTACCTGTAATGAGTCAACAGTACAACGTGGTGGCAAAAAAAAGAAAGAAAGAAAGAAAAGACTGATGCAATTCTAGGTTGGGTTAATGGAAGTATATTCTCTGTATTCAGGGAAGGCATAGTGTCATTCTAGTCTGCTTTGGCTAGACCTCACCTAGAATACTGTGTCATGCAGATCAAGTCTGATCATGTGCACAGGAAAGTGCAGAATAGGGTCAAAGGTCTGGAAAGGAACAGATGCACCCATCAGGCTGCAGGGCTGTGCGTGCTGAAATCTGTGCTGGAATCCTTACTCTTCAGCCATATTAGTACTAAATTAGAACTGCCAGCACTTCCTGTCTTTTTTTTCCCCAAGAGAATAAATGACCTCTACTGCATATTGTGTGAAATCTCCATTAGCTAGCCAAAGAGGTCCACTGCTGAAAGAGCTATAGAACTGTAGATCTGGAAGGGACCTCAAGAATAATCAAAGCCAAGTCTTCACCAAAGTACGAAGTCAACAGTGAAAACCATCCCATCTGGTAGCCATTTAAATTCCGGCCAAGAACCTCAAAAGGCGACTTGCTGAAGGAAATCCCTTCCATTTTCAGACAACTTTCACTGTCAGGAAATTCGTCCTAAAGCTTAGAGGAAATATTCACAAGCAAAATCATCCTGGGCTAACAGTGGTTACCCAACGGTTGCATCAACTGAGTCCATGTCCAGACAATGTAGCAAGAAGACTCCGTCGCTGAATCAAGGCAGGCATCCCCCTCTTGAAGAAGGCACCAAACAAACCATCACCAAAATACCCGCACACCTGCTTCAGAAGGAAGAAAGCAGAGAAGCAACCCTTGCAGGAGGGGTCCAAGGGAACATGTTAGAATAAACCTAAAAATAAAACCCTGTTGGGTATCACTTAGAAAAAGGAATCAGCCCCTGACTTAATTGGATGAAACATAAAAGGAATGTTGTATAATAATGAGATCCACCTACACGTACGTGTGTGTGTGTCTGTGTGTCTGTGTGTCTGTGTGTGTGTGTGTTTTATTGGTGGAACATCAAAGCAAACCCATCAGCAACCCTCCTTTTAGATGTTAGGCAAAACCCGCGTCAGTCAATGGGTCTACACCACTGAATCACCGATTAAGAAATCTATTGTGGAAAGCTGGGAACTCTTGAAATCCACCAAGGCTGAAGTAATTCTCCATGAATGGTGGCCCCCGAAGGCGATTGTGCAACTTGGAATAAAGGTATCAACACGCAGCTTTCATGGCTGGGTGGCGGAGCTGGTGCCGCGCATGGAGCGCCCCCTGCCCATTTAATTAATAAAGAAGCCCATGCTGCTGGAATTAATGCGCTCTTGAAAGTCTTAATAATAATAAAAAGCCCCAGTGAAGGATCAAGCTGATATTTTCATTTATATGTTAGGTCCTTCGGAGGCCTTGTTGAATCTCTTTTTCACACGGCTGCTCAGCCTCTTCTTTGCACTCTTTCCACTCATAAGCTCCTTTTTCAATTTGCGCCCACTGCATCGCCACACAATGAAAAGGCTCACCCCAATTACGAGGGACAATCGGAATGGAAAGGAATTTTAGTGAACTCAGCCAGAATCCCAGATTTTTTGGGCTGCAGGAAAAGGAATCTCTTGGATAGGGAAATGCGCACACCCCTTATCTTTTCTTGTGGTAATTCCTCTCGCTTTCCCTTCATGTCCACAACACTCAAACTGTACATCTGACAGAAAATGATTTATTGGTACACTGTCCGGCATAGACTGCTGCTGTCTTATAGCCCCTCCCTTGTAGGCAGAACCACACTTCTGTACAGTTCTTTGATTTTTTTTTTCCCACCAGTGCAGCTGTCATTGTTTGGATCGCTCAATGGTTTGGGTGGTCGGGAGTTCGATTCCCCACTGGGCCTCCTTGACAGCGGCTGGACTCGATGGTCTATAGAGTCCCTTCCAGCTCTGCAGTTCTCAGATGATGATGATTGTTTCTCACTCTAACAAGAACCCTGAGAAATGTGAGGGTGGGCAGGATGAGCTACGAATGCTGTGTCCAGGACCACCTGTTCTTCCACATTTACCCACTTCAAAACCAGGTATCTTTCCATAAAAGGATTTCAGAGAAGGGAAAATAACTTGGAAGAGAATCGTAGAATGGTTGAGTTGGAAGGGGCCTACAATGAAGGAATCCAAATCAAAGCAGATTTGACAGAGGGTTGCCCAGTTTTCTCTTGAATGCCTCTTGCACTGGAGCGCTCACCACCTTTCAAGGTCATTGGTTCCATTGTCATGCTGCTCTAACAGTTCAGAGGTTTTTCCTGTTCTTCAGCCTAAATCTGGCTTTCTGTAACTTGAGTCCATTATCATGTGTCCTGTACTCTGGGATGATTGAGAACAGATCCTGCCCCTCTTCTGTATGACTACCTTTCAAGTATTTGAAATGTGCTATCACATCTCTCCTCATTCTTCTTTTCTGAAGGTTAAACATGCCCAGTTCTTTCAGTCTTTCCGCACAGGACTTGGTTCCCAGTCCCCTGATCCTCCTTGTTGCCCTCCTCTGAACTTGCTCCAGTTTGTTGGCCTCCTTCTTCAAGTGCATGTCCAGAATGCCTTTGTCCACACAACCATTATCATGGGAGCAAAAAGATTCTCAGAGCTGAAGTCCAAAGCACAATATCCAAGCTCTGTCCAGTCCTGGTGGAAGTGGATTGATAAAGAGACTACGATGTGGCATAAGCCTGCTAGCTATATTTAGAATATGAGAAGGAAAACTGTGTTCTTGAGGCCATTTTGATTTTGTTTTGTCTTGTTTTGTGGCCCACAGAAGCTGCTGCTCTTCTTTTAAGCAATCTGTAGGCCAAATCTTCACCAGTTAACATCAAAGATTTGGGGTAGGTGGCGGGTGGAGGGATGCACATATAGCCAAGTTCATTTATTTTTTCGCGGGTCTGTGCAGTTCCTAAGGGATCCCAGGGGCAGAAAATCAGCCCCCTGCTCCATCAAGGCTGCAAAGGGGCTCCTTCAAGGACTAACCCATATCCTAGAGGCTGAGTGAAAAATTCCAACCCAGTGGCACCAGGGGTGAGACATTTAGAAACAGACGCCTCCCAAACTAGTTGAAACCAGCTCTCCGCTCACCTTAAGTAACAACCAGTGTGCCTGGAGGATTTCTGCCATGACCATTTTGAGACTTTCATTCATACTTTTTCTACCCTTACACCTGAGGAAGTGAATCTTATTCGCAGAAGCTTCCCTCAAATGTTTGGTTCTTAGAGGTCTAAGTAGAGTTATCACCTCTTCTACTTTTGGATTACAAACAGAGATGTCTCCATTTATGCAAATATATGTGCCGAACAATCAGACAAGTTTAGTGGATTTATCAACCCAGTGTGTGTGTGTGTGAGAGAGAGAGAGAGAGAGAGAGAGCGTGATGCACAGAGCAAAATAGCCCCTTTAATTTATGTGAATATTAATACGGAGCTTCCTTTAATCATTACACCCCTCAGATTATTTTTTTCCCTTAGTTTAGGACTGTTACAAAATGCTCCATCACTTTCCAAGTAGCGCTCCCCTAGGAATTGTCGATGGCACAAAATGCCAGGTGTTTCTTTTTAACCTTTTACTAGAAAGAAGGCAAATGAGAGAGAGGTGGTGTTACATCACAAAATATCGTAAGACTGCAAGATACTAAAATCAGCCTCTCACAGTGCAGCAGTCATTATAGACTATGTGGATCCATTGAGAACTTTTTAAAAAACAAGACATTTAAGCACATTTAAGCACAATGCGGGTACTTAATTCTCAAAAGAGGATCATTTATTTGAAGGCATCCTCTATAAAACTGGCATTTCAAATTGTTTTTAACATGTTTAGAAACGAAGGCAGAATCTTACTTTGCACAAAGTTTGCTTCACTTGCCGTGGCTAATTAAGGCTAATTGATGAAGTGCCAGAGTGTGCCTTGATCACGTGCCTGGTCACATGTGCCTTGGCATCTTTTCAGTTTGCCAAAATTAGCCCCAGCAAATTACACAAATATTAAGGAAATAATAGCTGAATTCTGTTTAGTGTCCCCCACCCCACCCCAGTTTTATTATACATAACTTTTGGGAGGCCTGGTGAGCAAAAAAGTGATTCACCGATTCTCTGATTCTATTCTTGAAGTAATAATGCCTGGAGCTGAAACTCACATGCATTCTTCAAGGACTGCAGGTAAGCCTGTGAAAAGTTTACAAATCTACAACCCCAAAATACCAATGTTCTGAGGGGGTAAGGGCTAGTAAATTAATATTTCTTGCAGACAAACATGCAATATTTATTGACCACCACAGACAATGAAGGTGGAAACAGTGTCTGCAGGTACCAGCGTCAGGGAGCCTGGAAAACAACATTTTCTGTTTCATGCATATATTAAACACTGCAGAGTGATATTTTGGTTTTGGCCATTGCTAGCTTCTGTCTCATCTGGAAATCAATAAGGAGACCCTTTTTAAAACTGTAGTTAAAACAACCTGGTCTCTTTGTTCTGCCTCCCTGGCCCTTTGATGCAGGAACACAAGGAAAACACAGTGTTCCTTGTTGCTCCTGACAAAAGGAAGCTTAAAGTTATGGATTCTGCTAAAGCTTCAAAAGGCCAGCTCTAATGTTATGATGTCTTCAGAACAACAGCCAACACCAAGCCAATAACAGCGAGGTGAGGGGGGAGGAAAGGCCGTAAGCGGCAGACAAACAGAAACGTAGAGGTACGATTCTCTGGGGAATGGCAGTAACTCAGCGGTGCTGGATTGGCAGTCTTTGAAAATACCCTGCTTCTTTACCAGTTAGGGTGGCTGCTCAACCCCGTGCGATTCAAAAAGCAAGGCAGTGCTCTAAAGAAGTGCAGAGTTGAGTTGCAAACGCTAAATGAGAGAGAGATGCACTTGGAAAAATAAATACTTTCCATGGTGGGGAAGTGCTGTTGGTGAACACCCGTGCGCATAGCTACTCAGGATCAGTTCCCTAATCCAGGCAATTTCCAAATCCGAGGAACGACAACTCCCATCATCTCCAACTCATAAGCATACTGGCTGGAGGTGAGGAGAGAGTTGTAACTAGAGATGCCAGTTCAAGTGTTCGACACTTCGTGTTCTGCCTCTCCTCGGGGATGGGGTGCCCAGTCAGAGGCAGCACCCAGAGGAGGTGGGGCAGGGAAGCCAGGACACTGCCTCCAAGGAGGTGCCCACGGGAGGAGGCGGGGCTTTGAAGTGCCGAACACCTGTTCAGCTGACAAACCAACTGGCACGAACCGCCGAACCGGTGGTTCGTGCCCATCTCTAGTTGTAATTTCCAAACCACTGGAGGGCATCAAGTGGAGGAAGGCTGGCCATAACCCTCATGACTAGATCACCTCTGGCTGCTTACAAGGAAGAGTTGCTGGTTTTTGAACCTTCTGCTAGCTTTTGTGGCTTCTTGTCATGTTCGGGCCTAAGCTCTAGGAAGTCATTGTGTCATTAGGCAGTGTTTCTTCTCCAATGATTTCTGGCCAAAAATTTCTGACCCACCCTGTTTATCCCTAACTTACCAATGTCTTTAAAGAACAACAGCTGGCTCAAGCGCATCTACTCATACCACCCAATGATTCAGCCCTTAACTCTTAGGAAATGGCTATTGCTGAGTTTTGAATTTCTGGTAAAATTCTCTTTTTTTTTTACACAGCAGAAGTACACAGATCCACAGAAAATAATAGCTTCGAAATTCAAGGTTCCCGAAGTCCACCCCTTCCTTTTTAACTGGCACTTAAAAATTTCAGTAACTTACTCTGATACATTTAAAGGAGAAATAATAAAAAGCATTACTTTACTTATAGTGGTTTGAAATTTAGAGTTGCGTATACTGCTTTCTTTAGTGCATACATACTAGCAACCAACCAAACAGATCCACAGCAACCAATAACTGCCCCCAGATGACAAAATAAAGGAACAGAACACTCAACAGAGAGACAGGGCTCTCTTTGAATTTCAAAAGCTGGAAGGAATGGATACACAATCACCCCAGCACAGAAAAAATCCTTCCCAGTCACTCAAATTACAGATAGCATCCGAGGTTGTAAATGAAACTCCAACACTGACTGTGTGAAGCAAACCTGACAGGGTATCATCTGGCAACTGCAGAGTGCCTGGAAGTTCCTTCTGGACCATCAGGTCTGTGGTGGCTCATCATCCAAAGATGCAAGTCATTCCCTCATGTTATCATCATGAACACCAATGTTTAAACAGGCATGATTCACCTGGATAACCTACTGTAAGGGATAGAACGCTGTCATATCCAGCAGAAAAACCTGAGTGTATTTCTGCTCAGAATACCCCAGGCCAGCCATTCTCAACCTTTTTTCTTTGGCCACGGCCATAAACACCCTATGAAAGAAATATAGGCCAAATCAAGATCGTATAAGTCACACAATGAACCTTATAAGGTGGTGCGCGAAGAATTGTTTTCAGTCTATGGCCCCCTTCAAATGTGCTAGGGGCCCCCAGAGGACCACATGCCCCCCCCATTGAGAATGACCGCTCTAGACAGCCATGTTGGCTGCAGGATTTCATGAACTACAGTCCAAACAAGCATGTTTTCCTTTTCTCTAGTTCGTACGAGGAAGAAGGGTTAACAAGCCACCTCATTTAACTCACTGCAAATCAAAGCCCAGGCGAAGTCTTTGGTCTTCAGCCTCGGTACAATTCAAAATATGTCCGCTGTTAAAAACATATTTACTGTTGCCCACGGCTGTGGAGGTTCAGTCTAGCGTGGCCATAAATACAAAAAAACTTGGTCTCACCTTCAGGACTCAGTCTCTGTTTCTCTTAACTACATTCATTGGGAAAAGGTACCCCCTCCCTCCCCAAAGGAATATTAAACAGAATGGCCGAGGTAACCATGGGCTGATCATTAAAGCATTTCTGTTGGCATGAACAGCATCAAACCTGTTTGGCCAAACTTCTTAGCAGGCGGCCCGAGAGCTGAGCTAGTGAATCTTTTCCCAAAGAGTCTCCATGAATCATAGGGTGCAGTCAATTAACTTGAATATTAATTATCTATAATGAATGTACCCTTCCTGAGGGCTCGAAAAGAAGCAAATTACTTGGAGAGGGACTAATTAAGATGATGTAATCTTGACCATGAAGAATAATTCTTTCCCGGTGACAAAGATGATCTAATTGAAGTATCTCATTAATTAACGTCTCATGAAATTGACGGGGGGGGTGGGGGAATGCTTCGATGCATGCCATCTGAACTCTGGGCCATCTGAGCTTTGTAACACACACAATCCTTTTCCAAGTCCTATGGCTGACAATATAATTAGCCTCTCAAAGCAAGCTGGGCTCCGAAGGATTTACAGTCTTCCGATGTGTGTTTAAGCCTCGGGATAGAAAGCTGAATCAAGGGTGCCCTCGGTTTCCAAACACCGAGAAACCTTTGAAGGCAGTGAAAGAAAAGAGGTGCCCAGGAGGGGGAAAATTATCAACTTTTCCTGGTATAAAAGAGCTGCAGGCCCTTTAAAAAGTCACCTCCCAATATTGGTCCACCGGCCGGTCATCATTTTGACTTTGTGGCTCAGAGCAACCCCCACCGTCATTTTCTCTTCAGAATCTTTTTAAAAGCTTTTTTCCAGCTGTAATCCAGTGCACACCTGTTGTTATTCTTATGTGCCACAAAGGCGATGGGCAGTTATGGTAACCCAATCAGGTTTTTGAGTATGTGAGGTTTTACTAACTTCCTGCCGCCTGCCAGTTTGTTTCCAGGGCGAAGGGGGAATTTGAACCTAGGTCTCCTGAGTCCCAGTCTCACCATCTCCACTACACCACACTGGCTCTCAATATACATTTACATGAAATCTGTTGATTGTAAGTAATTAAAACTTTTTATTCTTTCTCCTACTAATGTCTCAGAGCAAGTTATTGAGACTGTAAGTGCCAGTTAATGAGAAGAAGGGGTGGACTGCTCTGGGGAATTTGAAGCTAAATCTGCTCTGCTCTAATTTCCTGCACTTCTGCTATGCAGCAAGAGGAAAATAACCAAAATTCAGAACTCTACAATAAGGAAGAGGTGGTGGTGGTGGTGGTGTTCGAAAAGGTAGTCATGTTAGTCTGTTTCAACATAAAGAATTGCACAAAACAAAAACGTTATGGCAGGTGCAAGATTAACCACATTATTTCAGTGACAACTTGGGTGGCTTGCAATCTGCAAGATGATGATGATGTTAAATGACGTAGTGGTGGTGATGATGATGAGGATGAGGATGTCTTTCCTGCTCTTCCTCATGGGTCCCCAGGTCGGCTAACAAGTTATGTAGAAAGTGGTGTCCGTAGCAAGAGAATTTAGAAGTAGAACACTTTAGGGCATAATCAGCAGAGTTTGAAAACCTAATTTTTACCCACACCTCATACTGGCTGAGCGGTTCTAGGAGTTGCACTCCAAAAAAGTAACTTTTCTAAGCTTTGGGTTACATATTTATTTATTATTTATTCATTCATTTGTTCAGTATCTATCCCACTCCTATTAGTGCTGAGGCACTGCTGTGGGCAGTTACAACAAATATAATACAAAACAAAAAATAAAGATAAAAGCATTAAAAGCAACATTGCAAATAACCCTTACATATAAAAAAAAAAACAGCAGACGAGGAAAGGGGAGGGAAAGGTGATCAGTTTGTGTTGGTATGGAAAGTCTCCCTGAAAAGCCATCTCTTTAGTTGCCTCCTGAATGTCAACAGGGAGGGGGCTAGGCAGAGCTCCTCCAGAAGCTGGTTCCATAAGGTTGGAGCCACCATGGAGAAGGCCCTACCACTTGTAGAAGACTTATGGGCCTTCCTTGGGGTGGCCACCCGGAGGAGCCTCGACTGAGAAGAATAGTGTCCAAGGGCTGTGGACTAGCCCTCCCCTCTCTCTGATTTTTTGCCCTCTAGGAGAAAATGAATCAGGACTTCCTTCTAGAACTTGTTTCAAGCTTTCATAATTCTGGATATAAACAGTTATTTGAGAGATAATCCATATTAAATCCTTTTGCATGGGCATCTTATGTTTGTTTCTCCAAAGCTGCAACTTTACTTCCCATACAGGTCTAGCATCATGATGCCTATGGCAGTCACAATGAATGTGATTTTTTATTATTATTATTATTATTTGTTTATGTTACTGTTGTTAAACCTTTTATCAAGTACGGGCATCTAATTGACTTCAACTACTGCAGCTAGAACTCCTTAAGTATCATCTCACATTCAAACACTAATTACATCTCTCAGGCAACTACCAAATACACCATAACTAACATTTATTGGGCAATGAAATGTTGCACAGTTAATAATTAGAGATTTGTGCAGATAATAAAAGCCAAAGCTTTCAAAAGGTGGTGCCCAGTTTACAGGCTGTGTGGCATTTTGAGACGTTGATCAGTAAAGCTTATTGTAATTTTTTACCTTCTGGGATTTCATGGCCTTTTCTCCCCACCTCCCACCCGCAATGTTTGGATTTTTTAATATCTGGGCATAACATAGTTGTATTGAGGACTAAGCTGATAGAAATAATGAGATGGAGAGGAAGGAAGGGAGGGAGGGTAGGTCTCGCATTTTCCTTGCGGTCAGTCAGAGTTTGAGGTGAGCTGACATGAGCAGTGTAGAAACACTTTGATTTGTACAGTATTCCTGCATTGAGCCGGGGTTGGACTTGATGGCCTTATAGGCCCCTTCCATCTTCACTATTCTATGATTCTGTGACTCTCTGGCTGTCCCTGGAGGACTGTCTGCCTTGGTCCTGTGCCCCACCACCAGTGGACCTCATGGAGACCTTGGTGGCAGGGTGGCCTGAGGGTAAAGAAGGGCAAAAGGAGGCCCCAGGTGGAACTGTGGAGGCAGAGGAAGTACACCTGGAGGGCGCAGCGGAGGGAGAAATGGATTGGGAGGATGTGGCCTTATAGGAGGTGGAAGAAGAAGGGAAAGACTTGTTATCCTCAAAAGACTTGGTGTGCAAGGGACTGGGTGGAAGTCTCAGAGGAGCCACCTCCCATCTTCTGCACTCTTGGTGAGGACGGGTGGTTGCTGCTGCAGGACCCCTGGATGAGTGAATGGGTCTGCTTCTCTGGGGCAAAGGACCTGGGGGGGGAGAGCCCCTGCAACAACGGCACAGCTGCCCAGATGAGCCCCCGTCTACTGGCTCCACCCTGACCCAGAAATGATGCTGGCGGAGGAAGCACCACAATCTATCAGACCCTCTGGAGTGGAACGAAATGTGGAGATTCAGGAAGCTGAATCATGCCCAGCACTACTAGCTCTCCCCAAAGCGTGTTAGCTGGCTAGAGTCCGTGTTGCAAATTATACCCCAGCCCCCAACTGGAAACACTGGGGGGACTGAAAACTCGGGTCTGGCCAAAGACTGAGAGCAAGTGCCGTTAACTGAGCCCCACTATGGACTGTAGGGACGGAAAGAGCTGGACGCCCACCAATTGTAGAGTAGGGCCCCATTCCCTTACTCTAATAAAAATCAGTTCTACCAGCAACTAGAGTGTTGAGTTCATGCAGCCTGGTGTCCAAGAGAGACTCTTCCAGCCACTCCTATATTGGGTGGTGTTGGTGGCCATCACAGCATAATATATAAAAATATTGTACAGTAAGAGCACAGTTCCAAGCCTCCACCATGCTGAAAAAAGGGAAGCTTTGAATGCTATACAAATGCATGGTCTCCGTGGGCCCATGTGGGCCTCCTGTGGTCTCTGACTCCCTGTAATGGCCAGTTCTGGTAAATACATCCTGGAAACATGTATAATAAATACGTATTTCTGGGAATTTTTATTTAGTAATTTCAGGCAATGGATAAGTGAATCAGTGGATAATGATCCTGCAGATAGGGAGGTCCTACTGTACTTATATGAATTGCACTCACTTACCTTCAATGGCATCATGCTGTAGACCAGTAAGAGACCTTATGTGGCCCACATGGACTGCATAGAAAGCACATCTGCTCATTTCAGCAGCCTCCAGCGTTCTAGTGCTTCTTTCATGGCTTGGTTTGTCACCAATTTATTGTCGCCCAGTTTATTTGAAATGTTCTTTGGAAACGACGCACACCATAAAAACAGCCTTTGATTTAGAGCAGAATCATGCTTCCAGAAGCTTTCTACATATTTTCAACGGAAATTGGGTGTTTTTTTGCTGCCACTATAGCAAAGTTCTGCTGTGTGGCAGGAACACCTGATTTGATTGTGTAAGAGCAGCAAGCTGGAGGCCTCAAATAGTTGAGGGGTGGGGTGGGGTGGGTGCATGGTCGGCCATCACCTCTGAGAGGTGGACAGAGCATGCGGGGTGGATATTTAGAAGCAGTGCTCCTTTCAAATAATGAAACATTTATCACGGCATGTACTTTCCCTCACTTCTGTATCTTTGTATTCCAGCATGCTTTGCTTTCTGATTGGTCGTGGGAAGGTAAACACGGGCCTTCTTTGCAAGTCTAATTCCTGAGGAAACCCTTCACTGGAGGGAGGCTGTGCTCATTGTCAGGAATACACGTGCCTCTGAATATCTAGCTGAACCCTAAGAATATCTGCGGGGCTCTTCCGGGGTCCCCTCCGTTGGCACCTCATTTGGTAAGAATGGCCAAGCAGGGTCTTTTCAGTGAAGGGCACAAAGATTCTACAAGTGAAATATGCTTTCACGTTACTTTTTACGTTATGGATGAAACCAGTTTTATTTCCGAGGGCATGTGGGCTTCAGTGAATTTGCACTTAACTGTTGGCATTTTAATGCATTTTATTGGTCGTTGGCGTGTGCTTTTATGATACCGTTACAGGCTTTTATTTCTGTGTGCTGTTTTGTGAGGCCATTTGGTTGGAAAAGCTGCGTGAAGAGAGCGCATGATTCCCTTTGCAATTAGGTAGCATGCTTTGGAAACGATGAAATGGAGGTATGAATAGCGAGCACAGAGGATCTGAATACCTCTGGCCGGCTCTCCCCTTTTTGTTCTTCAAGGCCTCTGCTTGAGTTAACATACTGCACTGTTAACATAAACTCCCTACTGTATATCGCTGTATAGATAGAGAATCAATACACAGACTGAAATATGGTTTTGTTAAACTGTCTAGGGGGCTGTACACATTTAGCTTTCGCACTATTTTCAGAAAATGAACATCAATATAAAAATAATGAGCATCATAAAATGGAACCCTGGTTCAGGCAGCTGAGTTGGCTTTTACGAAACAGGCAGAGATTTATATGAAGCCTCCAGGAAAGACTCAGGTTAAAGTAACCGTTCATGTCCTTCAAAAGAAGGAGAATGGAAGACAAGACCAAAACTTTCAGCTTTTTTTTTCTTCCCTGAAGACCTGTGGGGGAATGTGATGTGAAATGCCTGCCTTTTGGAGCAGTTTTCAACAGATCCTCGTGGCAGATCAGTGCACGTGGCTGGTGGTCGTCATGCCGAGTGAATTTGCCATGCAGATAAAGAAGGACTCTCTCTACTGCAAACTTACAGGAATTTTATTTTACAACAGAGTGGGTAAAAAGGTCAAATGTCCACCACCACTTTCAACGCAGGGAAATAATAAACCAGAAGGAGTCGCTTTCATGCTGTCCATCAGAATTGTTCTAAGGTAGATTTTCTGCAGTGGGCATGCAGGGATCCCTTCTATCTCTATGATACTTTAGATTATTTTCAGCTAAAATAAAATGAGATCACCATGCTTGGAGTCCTGATGGGTCAAATCATAGGCTCACCTAGTCAAGCAATTCCCCCCCCCCATAGGGACCACCTAGCCAGGCAGCCAGTTGTCTGTTAGGACTCCACAGAAGCAGAACATGAGTACAGCAAACCTTTCCTCTCCTTTAATTAGGTTCTGATTCATAGAGGTAGACTGCCCTTGGATAAGGTGGTTCTATTCAGCCATCCTCATATGTCAGCCACCCACAAATTTATCTATTCCCTTTTTCAAACCACCTAACCCCATAGCAGCACTTTAGTTCTAAAGTTTTGGGCACCACTTTCCAAGGGAAGAAAAAGTGTAGAAAAAAAAATGCATATATTAGGGAAAGTGAATAATATGTGCAGGTGCTGAGAATAAGAATAAAGTATAAAAAGAAACTACATTAGCACAAGTTGCTTCCAAAATTGCATACAAAAAATGTGTATGAAGATAAATGTATACTGACATGTGAAGCTTCATGCAGAATTTAGAAAAATGTGGGATTGTGACATTCATTTAAAGCTGAAAAAAAGAACCTAAGCAAAAATTGCAGCATATGGAAATATATGCAAGTTTGTTTAATTTGCATATGCAGATTTCAGAATCCAGCTCTCCTTGGTGCAGGAGAAAATACAATTGATTGCAGAACTTTGGTGTGTCCTCATGCTCAGCCTGGGGGGGGGGGCGTGTTGATGTTGACTGGGCATGATGGGTATTGTAGTCCAACACATTTAGAGAGAGGATCCTGATTTAGAGAAGTGTGAACAATTCTAGAAATACTGTATCTGCCTTCCTTCTTTCCTTTCATAGTGTTGCACCATTTAAAATTATGGACGCATATGAAATATAAGTAAAATTAAAAATAGATTAAAATGTTAATATAATTAGACTGGTTTTTTTACCAGAAGTGGGCTATTTAAATAGGGTTACCTAAGCCATTTGCTAAATCTTGTGTACACATGGTGGGGCATAAATTGCATGCCCATAAGTGTTACATTGACTGAAGTTCTCCACAATCACAGAAAATATGTCTTGTATCCAAGCAGCCCCGTTTTACTTGACTATTCTTTGATTTTCCTATTTCACTTCGAAGTCTGTTCAATGATTTCCAGATGGCACAGCTAGGGTTAATCTTTACCATTAAAAAGTGTTCACAAAGATGAGAGAACACAAAACTTCCTCCCAAGCAAGCAGCAGAATTTTTTAAAACTAAAGCTCCTTTTGTGGGCCCTGTGACAACACCCTGTTTTGCTTTCCTCAGGGAATATCCTTCCATTCCTTCTGCGTTCTGCATTCTGTGGCTGGATTATGTCATATTGAATCCAGTCCCCGCCTGTCATGTCCCTTGCCGAACAGACAGCAGTGATGCCGCGGCTCCGTGTAATGAGATGTGTCGGACATCTCGCTCCAGAAGCTCAGCCTGGGTGCCAATTTTCCCCCAAGGCCCAGTATTTATTTACAAGCCTCACGGAGACCAAAGCTGACCCCTCTTCCAACCACGAATAAACTTTACTGCGGAAACATAACCGCAAACTTGCTCCAAGACCTTTTGGGCCCATCAGCCCAGCTTCACTTGAAGGCAGGTGGAAATAAAAATGATGTTCTCTCCCGTGCCTTGATGGGATGGAAGTACTGGAGCCTATTATTGAAGGGGGGGGGGGAATAAGAGCAGGTCTACTTCTTGCTACTTTTGAAGAGTAATTTGTTGTTTCTTGTTCAACAAGAAGGGTGGTTGATTATTTGAGGGATATGGAGGAAGGAACTCTCAGGACTGATAAAAGAATGACATAAAACGTGAGACCTTCCTGCCAAACGGACCTTGAAAAGTAACTTAGGTACGGTAAAGGTTCCCCTTGACCTTTAGTCCAGTCGTGTCCGACTCTAGGGCGCGGTGCTCATCCCCGTCTCCAAGCCATGGAGCCAGCTTTTGTCCGAAGACAGTTTCCGTGGTCACGTGGCCAGCGCGACTAGACACGGAATGCCGTTACCTTCCCACCGTGGTGGTACCTATTTATCTACTCGCATTTTTACATGCTTTCGAACGGCTAGGTTGGCAGGAGCTGGGACAAGCGACAGGAGCTCACTCCGTCGCGTGGATTTGATCTTACGACTGCTGGCCTTCTGACCTTGCCGCACAGAGGCTTCTGCGGTTTAACCCACAGCACCACCACATCCCTGAAAAGTAACTTACAACTTCACTAAACCCTCAGAAAGCAGTTAGCTGCCTAACCTGTGACTCACACCTTCCACGTTGTAGCAGGGCGGACCCTACTGTTAGACAGATTGAGGTGATTGCCTCTGCTGAGAGGATACAATGGCAATCTGCCAACTATTTCTCCAGAGCTCCCCAGATGTTTGTCTCTTGGAATCGTAGAATCATTAAGTTGGAAGGGGCCTACGAGGCCATTCAGTCCAACCCCCCCTGCTCAAGGCAGGAATCCAAGTCAAAGCAGATCCGACAGAGGGTGGTCCAATGTTTCTTGAATGCCTCCAGTACTGGAGCACTCACCACCTTCCAAGGTCATTGGTTCCATCATCGTAGTGCTCTAACAGTTAAGACGTTTTTCTTGATATTCTGCTGAAATCTGGCTTCCTGTAACTTGAGCCCATTATTACGTATCCTGCACTCTGGGATGATCAAGAACAGATCCTGCCTCTCCTCTGTATGACCACCTTTCAAGTGTTTGAAAAGTGCTATCATAGCTCCCTTCAGTCTTATTTTCTCAAGGCTAAACATGCCCAGTTCTTTCAGTCTTTGGGCATGTTTAGCCTCGAGAAAAGAAGACTCTTTTGAAGGACAGAGTTGTATTCAGCACATACCGTCTCTCAGACCTTCAAACTCACTTGCTATCTCAGGTGTGGTGGTGGTGAACACCTCTACATCTGGCATCCCATTGCCATTACTCCATTGCTAATGACAAAGTCAGATTCAACTTCCATTCCAGTCACTCTGTGTGCGGGTGCACAATGGTGTAGTAGAGGCAGGGCTCGCAGGGTTGAAGCCCTGGGACTTCCTGAGTAAAAGAAACTATATCATCTGCTCCCCCCCCCCCCAGGCTTTTCTCCAAGCTTCACAGATTAGCTGGGGAGGAAATGGATTTTTCCAGGAACAGTATATTGTATTCGTATTCATAATGCAAAGACTTTGAGGATAATTTGGTTTTGAATGGGCAATTAAGAGCCATGAAATGTGCCAAAGACCTGTTCCTCATTTGTTTATAAGGACTGATCCAGTTGCCTGTCTTTTTGGGCTCTCCTTATGGCGTGGGAATGGCTACAGGGGTCATCATGACACACATGTGGGCTTCCAAATTCAACACTGTTGGCTTCTTGAGAGTGGGCACCATCTTGACTTCCACCGGAGGAAGCAAAAAAATCTAAAGCTGGTCTTGTACATGGCCCATACCAGGCCACATGGAAGTTCACATTGTTTTCTTGGAGAGTTACCTGTTCACATATGTCACATTAATTCAAGCTAACTAATTGTGTAAAGAAGTGGTATATCAGAAAGGAGACAATTAAGGAAGAAAGAAAATAGATGACTCATTAAGCTATCCAACCAGTTAAACTGTCTGTACAGACTGTTGAACTGGTTGGATAGCACAATGAGTTAGGCGTCTAGCTGCGGAGCCAGAGGTTGGGAGTTCAATTCCCCAGCTGTGCTTCCTGTGAGTAGAACCCGCCTGTGTGACCTTGGGTAAGCTGCACAGTCCCAGGGATCCCCCAGAAGGAGGGAATGGTAAACCACTTCTGAGTACTCTATACTTAGAAAACCCTGGAAAGGGTTGCCATAAGTCAGAATTGACTTGATAGCACAAGATGATGATGATGATGATTGACAGTTGAAGAACATATTTGAAATTTCTCTTCAGTATTCAAGAAGAGATTATCTAACCTGTTTTACCTTCTACACATCCACCTTCAGCAATAATAAAGACCTCTTTGTCTTAGATCAAATAGGATTGTTCCCCTTCTAGAACAGCATTATCTCTTCCTCCTGTTCCCAGTACAAAAAAGGGGAGGGAGAGGCACCAGATTTTGATGTTCTCTCTTTTGCAGGATGATGGTGGACCTGGCACCCCAAGCCGACAGAAAGCTGTGATAAAGCCAGATCAAACTGGCACCGTGTGGCCTTGGGTTTGATTTGGGTTTGATTTGAGCCTTCCTGGGTCCTCTGTTGTGCATTGTGTCACACTCATATGGCAACCATGGGTGAGAATTCTAATCTTCAGGTGGTAGGACTGGCCCTACGATTGGACCACATCCATTCTGTAAGCTATTTAGGGGCCCGGAAGGACTGCTGTGAGGAAGAAGGAGGAATGGCACAGATAATCACTAAATTCCTCATTCATGTTGATTTAGGTTCTCACAACATGACAAGACACATACATGAGGGATTTTAAGCCCACCAAGATTCCTGCCCTCTAGCATGAGCGCAAGACAACGGGTAGTTCCCTCCCCCAACAAGCTTTTGGCAGTCTACTCACAATGCCTCTGAGGCTGTCTGTGTTAAACTAAAATGTTAAACTTCTCTTTAAGAAGTACACCATACACACTCTCCCGCAGCAAGCACAAAAGGACTAGCTGATTGCTTGAAAAGAAGCAAAGAACCCATCCAGAGCTTCAGATTTTTGAATTTATGAAACAAAGCATTAACTGTCACAATTTTGTGCCTCTTGTGCGAGGTATGTAAATTGGCCTAAGTTATGCTATGCGTCTGGTGTAGAGTGCGATGATGATGATGACAACAATGTGTCCAACCACTGAACAGCATCAGAAAATATCTTACCCTCTCACAAAGTGAAGAGGGGAGAAATTGCAATTCCTCAGCTTTCTTTGCAAGGATGAGAAAAGAACAGATTGGCCACCCCAGGAAGAAGGAACAAGAAAAAACTCACGACTTTTGCCAGCCCAGCTGCTGGAAACTAAAACTAGATCCAACCTCTGGATGTTGTTTTTGATAGCTTGGAGTCTCTCCAATTCTCTACGCAGGCATCTTCTAAATATAACCTACACCTCGCTTGCTACACAACTCCATACAACACAGCTCATCATTTAACACAGAGCTTGGTCTTTCTGAGAAGTTCCCTTCAGGTTAGCTTGAATGCACTTGCTCCGTATCGATCATTTGTCAAATATCATACACCCGACTGTGAAGCCGATTAAGAAGCATTTCCTCAAAAAGTCAATATTTATTCATTAACAACCTTTTAGCAAGTTAATTGAAAGTGACAGTTTGCATTTTTGGATTAACAGATTGATATATTTCCCTCTTCCCCCACCCCCAAGTAATTTCTAATTTACAGTAAAGATAATGAGACATAAAAGTTAATTCTGCAGATCGGTATGCACATGGCATGTGCTGCAGGTGCCCCTGTCAGTAGATGGTGCTTATACACAGCGTTGCTTCATGTGGAGAACTATGTGGTTCTGCATTATTTAATATATATTTTTCCAAATCGTAACAACACCCAACATGTGATCGCATGATGAAGGTTGCAGCAAAATTTGCTAGATTTGCTGATTAAATCTGATCTATGTAGTCTCTGTTTTTCGTTCTCAAGGGCCATCCTAATAGTTTAGGGAAATGGCTCTTTTAATAGTGCATTTAAAAAAAAATGTATATTTCCCTACTGATTCCTCAGGATGCTGATTTTTGGTATCATTTACCCTGTGGTTGTCCTCTCTGCCCCAGAGGAAGGAGATTCTTATCCGGTCAGACGACACAAGAGATGGATTACACCATCCCGACAACCAATCAGACCTTTCTGTGTAATATCCCTAGGGTCAAGTGCCTCATACACAAGGAAAGAAGGTTTTTGTGAGGAATATTGAGAAAAAGCTAGCAAGAGAACATATTTTGGAACACTGCCAAATGATTCATTAAAAACTGTGAGTAATCCCTATGCCTTTTTTCAAAACATTTTTGCAGCATGTCTTCTACTAGTTCTGTCCACCAATAATAGTATCTGTCTTGTATTTCTAGGACCCAGTTAGAGCGGTGTACATTCCGCTCAAGCACCTTGAACACCTCAACTTCCAGTGTTACAAAGTCACGTTTCTAGTCCTTAGTGATGTGAAGCTAAACATGAGCTATGTAGGGGATAGAGTTTGGCAAAGCTCAGAGCCCAAAGACGGGGTCTGAGCAGGATTGTTAGGGCACGGAAAGCCAAACTTTACATTGCAAACTATATAGATCATGTCAGCATTTCAGAAATGTGATTCTGGCAGACCATCATTCAGACTCTGGTAGCTATTCTTCTCCTGTATAGAAGAAAGGGTAGATGGGTGGGCAGGGCTAAGGTCTGTGGGTGTTGCAATGGATTATGAGTGTGGTAGTTTCTGATAATTAGGCTCTTTATAGGAAACCTCCCCCCCCCCAAAAAAAAACCCTACCAAGCTCATAATCCCTTGTAGCTCCCATTAAGCTTAGCCCCACCTACTCATTTCCCCTATCTTCTCCAACGGCTGCCAGACTCTTATTAGCTTGAAAAAACCTGCTGGGACTTTAGTTTCTTGATTAAAGCTCCCAAAATTCTGGCTAGGTTAATTCCGGCAGACTTCTGGGGGCTGTGGTGCACGAATTCTAAAAAATCCCATGGCTACTAATTTGCTCACTGTTCAGGAGGTGAACAGTGCTCCTTCTGTGATAATCAGACACTTTTCTCCATCTAGCGATGTGCTCTCTGACCCTCAGTATCAGCAAGGCCAGGTTCTTTCCGTCCCTACAGCAGAAACTCAAAAAATGGGTGAGAGACCCAGAAATTGCCACGTGAGAAATTTCCCTTCCTCTGTCTATCACAAAAGCTAGGGCTGAATTTCAGCAGCGCTTCGGGAGAATCTTACAGGGCGTAGGAAATTGAAAATCAGTGTCCATGCTGGCTGAGGACTCTGGGAACTGTTGTACCAAAAAAAAAAAAAAGGGGGTTATTTTTCTGAGCTCAGAATTTCAGTGGCCTTATAGCAGTTCCACCGTTTACAACAGAAGTTGAAGAATTTGGGCAAAAGAAGGTATGTGCGCAAATACGATGCTAGTTTAAGCTGCACAAACGGTCCAGCTGGCCCACTTTTACTTGGTAACTGTTCTTTAAGGTCTCGAAGCACAGGGTTTCTGCAATGTTTTACCAGAGGCACCAGGGGTTGAATCTAGGTTTTCATGCATGCAAATCATGTTTTCATGCCCTACGAAGCAGCCCCTTCCTATAGGGACCTGAAGCTCGCTTCTCAGTGATGTATAATTCTTTCCCACCAAACCTCTTCTCCGTCTGTCCTATATCCTGCAAAACCCAAGCGCTAGGCTTTTCAGTGAGCTATGCAAACAGACCAGATTTATGGAAAAGACGGACATTTGAATATGTTCTGGTGATTGACATCCCGTAGCTGGAGCGCAGGAATAGCGTGTTTCCATCCTGCAGAACGGTTTTGGCCACAGATTTATGAATAACCTTGGCTGCCATTCTGTGGGAGCCTGCCCTCAAGCTGTTATTGTTTAAAATATCTTGCCTGGTACCTTTGCAGATTATAAAAGAGCCATAATTCACTCCGGGTGGCAGGCCGAGAGCGTGGAAAGAGAACGGTTGAGCCCAGCAGCCTGTATCACCTCTCCGAAGCATCGTTTTGCATAATTGTAGTTCCAGCCCCAGCCAAAAAAAAATGTTTTTCTTTTTAACACTCTCTTGCATTCTCTGCCTCCATTGGAGGCCTTTGCCTCCGAATAAGCGGATGCCCACCATGACTCTGAGCAGGCTGCCACATCCTTCCATGGAAACAAATGGATTGTCAGCAAAACGGAGAAATAACTATTTTAACAGAACATTTTATGACGACTCCAATGTGGAAAGTGCGGCTATTTTGGTGCTTGTCCAACAGACCTAATCTACAGTAGCTCAGCGCGATGCCAGCGACTTTGCACTGCCTGAACGGAACCTTGTTACCTGTGCTTGTTAAAGGATATTTATGACTTCTCCGAGCAGAAAAGCATGGCATGCAATATGCCTCAGAGGATTTGTTTGAGTCCTTGAATCGGCAAGCCGTTCTATGCACCGTTGGCCTTAAGAACCCCTGTGCTATCAGTTTAACCCCCCCACCCCAAAAGGAGATCAAATTATCATTTTTCACTAACTATGGGATAAATATTCCGTGGAGTAAAGGGCAGGCAGAAAGTGTACCTCGTCCTTCCCTAACCAGGACCCCAACGGACATTTCAGACAACTCCCATCAGCCCCTACAAGCAGGCTTGGTGGTTGTGGATGATGGGGGGCTATAGTTCTGAAGAAAGCCTGTTGGGGAAAAAAGCTGGGTCTTTTCCACACAGCCATCAATCCTGCTCCACCCAGTTAAGAACGTTCTGGCCCAGCGCTCTAAGCGACCTTTGGCGATTAGGCCGAGCGGACAGACTAATTTCCCACCATGTCCTGGCTTCAGGGCCTTGTGGGACATTAAAATGGAGGCTCCACTTCTAGCCTTTCTCAGAGCACTGTTGCCTGCCACCGCCAGCCACCCAGGGAGACTGCCCACAGAAAAAGGGGGCCAGTAGATGCCACTTTTCCTATGGGCTCCTCAAATCCTGAGCCCGTAGAAACACCATGAAACAACCCACTTTTTATGATGCAGGGACTTGTCCTGGGACGAAGCCAAATGAAAGGAGACTAGGGTGGCCACTGACTCCTAGCCAAATCTTTTAGAAAAGGAAGTGCCCCAGCCAAAAACAAATACCAAAGCATGCTGGTCTCCGTCTCTGTTCGGCTCCCCTCCTCCTCCTCCTCCTCTCCTTATATTTTCTGGAGCTGTACCCCCATGCCAGCATCTGTCTCCCCACCTAGCGCTGTCCTGCCCCTTACCTCCTCCTCTCTGCTTCAGACCAGTTGTTCCACATCTGCATCCACCCAGTAGGCCCTCTGAGGGGTGCAGGAGAAGCCCAGGGGCCCCGCCCAGAGTGCTGGCAGTAACCCCCTGGCAGCTGTCTTAACAAGCTGCAAACAAGGCTGACCACCAATTCCTTTTCTATCTCTGCTGACTTCGGAGTAGCCTGCTAAAGTGAATTCACATGCACGTCCTGAGAGCCAGGAAATGCCCAAGGAGCCAGCACATGCAGCGTACCCAACTTCCCAGGTGCACATTCACAGCAGATCGATTCATACGTTTCCCTCTGTGTAATCACACCCTGAGTAAGCCTGCCTTGCAGGCAATCCTACCTGGTCTATAACATGATCACAATCTCTAGCCGGACAGAGTGTAAGCATAAGTACTATCCGTAAAGATTAGCAGACCTGCCTTCTTCAAGGGCTCGAGGTTATTAGTGCAGTGTCATCAGTGGCATTCTTGCTGGGGAATGTGTCAAAGACCAATCACAGTCCTTTTCATGGCATTTGTCTGATGACTGCAGCATCCTCAGCAGCATCCTCCTCCCCACTCACTCATTGGGTAGGGAAGACCTGGAAGGCACCAGCTGAAAAAGGAAGGTGGTAACATAAAGCAACGCCAGAAGAGAGCTTGGGTGTGTTCCTTGTTTAAACTACCGCTCCCAGAATCTGACCGACAGCAGGTCCAGGGAGCCAGGGCAGTGTCTCCTGATGAAATTCGGTTAGTGGCCATGGTGGCTTGGGCAGTCTTGGAAATCAAATGAAAAATTTTATTTTTTCCAAGATCTGTTTTCGAGTTTTTAGGAGGCCTCGTGTCAAAATCCTCCTCAAACTGGCATCAACCAAGTTAAATTGACTAAAGACTGGAGACATTTCACTTAGGTTGGACAGATATATTTTGGTTCTGTTTGGCAGCTTGGGGTGGCTTTGGGGTTATTTTTGTTTCTGTTTGCTTGTTTGCATTAATTCCCCCCCCCCCGATGGGCTCTCTGTCACAGAAAGCTGTGCATGTTGGCACATCCACGTGGCAGGGGAAACACTGGTCTATTCAACAGAAAGCATCAGAGCACATTTTGAACCTACAGGAAACATGCAGCTCACAACTATGTGCCTCCCTTCTCTTCTGGCGTGTATAAACCATTATTTTGTTATCTTTTGGAGAGAGAGGATGGCCAAATGTGTTTCCCAGTCTTGCAAGGACCTCTGTAATTTGTTCCACACTTGCTGAAAGAGCTACAGCTATTGTACGTCTGAAAAATGACCCAAAAGCACAGCTGAAACTTCATGGCTCTGCTCCTGGAATTGGAAATTGTATTTGGCCAAACAAGAGCCAAAGGTCGCTGTCCTGGCAGGAGGATGGCAGAGTAAACGGGGAGAGACTTGGGGGGGGGGGGAGTGGGAACAGTTATTTTGTAGAGAGACAGGGCCACTGTTGGTATTCCCCTGTGGCTAGAGGCAGAAGCACCAGACATGTAAACGCCTGGGAACTAGAGAAACAGTAAGAGAAGGTCTGGGAGGAGTGACTTATATGTGTTCAAAGCTGGAAAAAGTTATCTGTGTGATGTTTATTTAAAGGAGAACTCTATAGTTCTTCTTTTCCTGGTCTAATCTTTCCAGATACTAGAGACAGGTGAGGAGAAACCAGAAATCAGTCTTGCAAATTAAGTCTATAGTTTATTGAGAGGATCCCCCTATAGCAGCGGTTCCCAAGCTTGGGTAACCCAGGTGTTCTTGGACTGCAATTCTCAGAAGCCTTCACTACCCACTATGCTAGCTGGGGTTACTGGGAGTTGCAGTGAAAGAACACCTGGGTTACCCAAGGTTGGGAACCATTGCCCTATAGAATCTAAAACAGAAAGCAAGACTACCGTTCCCATAGAGAAGATGTCTCCCAGCAAGCAGCATTACTGAGGTTATGTTCCCTTCCACTTCCCAGTCAAAACAGTTGTAGGGAAGCTAACAGAGGTGGCAGGACAACGTATCTTCTTCTTTCTCCTCTCCCAGCCTGAGAAATCTGCCTGTGGGATTTTAGGTGACTTCTGGAGCTAAGTATGCTAGAATTATGAAAATCCCATCTCTACTTCAGACAACATCTCTCCCTAGTTTAGCCAGTAGAGCTGTCCATGGTCCTGACTCCTCAACTTGACTTCATCTCTAAGCCGCCTAGAGTGGTCATAATTGACCAGATAGGCGGGGTATAAATGAAATAAATAAATAAATAAATAAATCTGCCTCTTCCAGGTTTGACCTGCACAGGACGGGCCCTATCTGATTGCCGCCATTTCCTCTGTGCGTCCGAAACTCTTCTACCTGCACTCTCTTTCCAAAGAGCAGCAGAAGCTCCATCCTCAAGATGATTGCTCCTCTCTGCTCCTTTGGACCCTACGACCTGGGGAAGAAGGGACACTGAAGAGTGCTTCGCTGAGAGTTCCCCACAAAACCTGGACCTTGTCATGCTTTCTGTGACATCATTCCAGCAAACAATCTAACCAGGAATGTCTCCCATTCTTCATTTGTTTGATGAATGCAACAAAAGCTTTTTTTTTCTAAAGATGGAGAGGAGGAAGAAGTTCCCAAGAAGCTCACAAAAGACCCAATCTATGGTTGAAGCACGTCACCCTATCTGCATTTTTGTTTGAATGGAGAAAGTAGCAGTCTTTACTGTCCCTGTGATTTATGAGGATCAGAAGTACTCATTCTCTTCACCACAATGGGTAATGCATTCGCCTGCTGGGCAATATGCAAATAACCAAATTTGTGACATCCAGCTAGGAAAAGTCAAGAAACTGCTTAGAAGTGCTTGCACAGAAGAACAAGAGCTTGGGTTTTTGTCCCCAAAAACTATTATTATTTTCATAATAATATTTGACTGCATAGAATCTAAAAGGGAGGCACTGGGATTGTTGGCAAAAGAATACACCTTACAATTCTGCCACTCACAAAGCAGTTTAACTGGTGGATCAGCAATCCGTTGGTTTTAATTCAGCAAGTTCTGCTGGGTTGAGGCCACCGTTCATATACTTAGGCCTAGTAAATGAAGATGTGTGGGGACTTACATCTAAGCCCAGATGCTTAATAATAGGGCATGAGCCAGTTTAAGCGCAAACACAAAAGGTGGATGGAAATCCTGATTTATTTCGACAGGGTTCACCCAAAAATGTCACACGGACTTCTTTACAGTCTTTATCTCACTCAAGTTGGCTTCTCACTTTGCCTGCAGAAGGTTTAGGGGGAAATGGAAGGTTACTGGCAGAAGAATTTGGCTATGAATCAGAGAACAGGACTGGAAAGGACTGGAGGCTCAGAATGGAGGCGAGCAGAGTTCTGGCACTCTTCCTGAAACAGCAGACCTCTCTGGGGCTGCACTGATGTTGGGATGGCATGATGGGGATGGACCATTAGAAAGGAGGGAGGGAGTCTGCCAAGTCTATGAGCTAAATACAATGTTAGCCCCCACTAGATTAAACCCATTGAATCAATGCGACTTTCAGTTGATTTTAACTTCGCAAATCCCATCTAGTAGTCTAACTGGAACTCAGAATGAATCAATCTTTCTTCTTTTCCTACTCCATAGGATTCCATTCAAATCTCTTTTTTTAATTTTCTTTTGTAAAGGGTAAATGCATATTTCATAGTAAAGCCTTAATGGGTACATCCACCCGTTGACTAAAGCTTACTGTGTTTTGGAGATATTGTCAAACGGGCTCATAGTTTTTAAATGGATTGTTGTATCTTACTGCTTTGAATGGGTTTTGACGTTGCTTATATTTTTAGTATAGTATTCGTTTGATCCTCTTTATTATTTATATACTCACCGTTGTTAGCTTTAAATACTGTCTTTTAATGATGTAAGCTGCCTTGGGTCCTTTCTAAGGAGAAAGGTGGGATAAAAATATTAATCCAGCCAGATGAGGGTGAATATCCCTCTGCTTCTGCCCTTTGGCCTGTGGGGCTCCTTTTCTCTTCCTGCGGAAACAATGTGACCACCCCCCCCCCCCGCCTTTTTGGAAAGGAAGGGCTTTCTTGACAGCAGAGAATGAAAATCGAGTGACAATGGATCAGGCTCAAATTTCCAGCAGCTACAAGATCCGCTTTGGGCACTCCAGATGCAATAAATAGTAGCTGCAGGGAAAACCCAACTTCCAACCCTTCTCTCCCAGCAGCATGGCTTCTCATTGTTTGTCCCCCCTCAGAAGCCAGGAGGCTTGGTTGTTAATTCTCTGTGACTGAGTAATTGGGAGGCAAAGATGAGCTGCACGGTGGGGGCCAAGGAAAGAGTTGGCTAGGCAGGGAAGGAAGGAAAGGCAGTCGAGATGAGATGAGCTCCCAGCTTCTCTTCCAAAACGGTTTGCGCTTCTTCCCCGATCCCTCTGGCCTGGTGAAGTAACTACTGCTTCACCCCTGCTGAGCCCATCTGTTTTGTCAGCTTGTCGCCCGGCTGCCACAGGTGGGCAGCTGGCCAGCATCTTTTCAGCTACTGTGTAGAACCCCTCAGAGAACCCAGCCTAAACACAGGGACACCAATGCACACGGAGTGTACCGTGTGGATGGGATGGGAGAGAGGGCCCATTTAGCCCAGTTAAATACCACACCGGATTTCTTGACTCACATACACACCCACCCACCCAGTTTCAGAAGTTGCCCCTTGGGTTGGCTTCCCACAGCATCCCTAAAAGTTGCGTCGCGCATTTCAGAAAAGGGGCTGAAAGTCTGACGCAAAAGCAGCTCCCATGTCGTTGATGTACATTTCTGAAAGACCCAAAAATGAAACGTGCATTCAAGTGGCCACTCTCCTTTCTGGCCCAGCTTTCCACAAGAGAACACGGATACCCAAGAGTTTGGACAGGAGAGGTTTAGAGAGAGAGTGTATGTGGTGGAGTTGTTACACTCTTGTTAGTATCCTTGTCCGTTCATTTATCGCCTGGAAGTGGCTCACAACTTATCAGACTGCAGTAGCCATTCCAAAATGCAGAAACGTTTGCAAGTAACCATTGCATCGAGAGAGAGCGATAAAGGGGGAAATACCAATACAATATTAGATAAAATAGAAATAAAGTAATGTAATCCAGCAATTTAAATGGAATGTGTGAGAGATGAAAGTCTAACACAGAGATTATTAATATGTATTAGGGAGGGAGCCAAATGGAATATGGTTTCACACAAACGCAACGTAGGACTCTCTACTATTAGTTTACATATTTTGGTAGGCAGAGGAATAGCTCACTTGTGGCACCCTTCCTCCCCGTTCTCAGGTGGGCATCTCCTCTCAGTCCCTTCTCCATCTCTCACCTGAAGAGGTAAGGGTTCTTGGTTCGAGTCCCTCCCCTTACAAATCAAATTACTCAGGGGCTGTCCAGGCTGTAAAATTTGGGGTGATTTTTTTAAGCTGGTGCTTAAAAGGCCCTTATCTTCAGTGCAATCTGTTTTAACTCTTGGTCCCCGGCTGTGAAGGCTAAACAAAGAGCTATTTTGCGTCTCAATGAATCCTCTCCAAAAGATTGCATGCCCTGGCCCTGTGCCAGAAAAGAGACGGGGCAGCTCTTAAAGGGGAAGGGTGGATTGTTTTAAGCAGAAACACATGTCGATGAGGTCTGTTGTTGTTTTTTTCCCTTGCCAAACGGTGCTATCAGGGAGCCATATATCATAACTATATGACAGTGTGGACAAGCGCTCTCTCTCTCTCTCTCTCTCTCTCTCTCTCTCTGTGTGTGTGTGTGTGTGTGAGAGAGAGAGAGAGAGAGAGAGAGAGAGAGAGAGTAAGCCAGATGGAGAACATGCAGCCATCTGCACATAGTGGGATAATATCTCCCCTTTTCCAGCACTCTCTCCAGCCAGGAGCTTTATCCTGCTGCAAGATGGTAGGATGCCACTAACCAGGGGCTCAAAATAGAAATGTTCAGATCCTCAGTGTCAGTCACTCTCTCGATCCACACCCTTCTGGCACTCTGCTGAGGGTGGAGTATTTGGAGACTGCGGGGGGGGGGGGAGAGGCAAGCTAGGTGGGAAATGCTCAGCCTCATTCCATGCTCATAGATCCACCAGCACTCTTTTTTCCCCTGAGTCTCCTCCGTTTTCAAAAAAAAGAAGAAAAATCAGAAAGCAAAAGCAAAGTGTGCTGCTTATATACTGCCCAATAACACTTAAAGCACTCTTTGAGTGGTTTACATGTTAATTAGGTAGACGACACATGGCCTTCTCCCCCTGCAGCAAGTTGGGTCCTCAATTTACTGACCTTGGAAGGATAAAAGACTGAGTGAACCTAGAGCCAGCTACCTGGGATTGAACCCAGGTCATGAGCAGAGTTTTGGCTGCAGTACTGCAATTTAATCACTGTGCCATGAAGCTACACTCCCACACCTCAACCAGTTTTCTCCTTTTGAATAAGCAAAGCATTATTTCTTCTGTGAGAGAATACGCAAAACTAAACATAATTCTCGTTATGCTGGAAGTTCAGGAAAACACTGGAAGGAAACTAAAGTATGCTTTTTGTCAGTTTTCAAAAAAGAAAAGAAAAGAAAAGCTTTTCTCACATAGAGGCACTTTTTGGTTAAAGCTTCGCCTGCAACATGTGGTCTGTAGATCCATCTATCCAATTTGTAGATAGCTGCTTTGGAAAATCCAACGGTGAGGCGTCATTCGCAAGAAAGCGATAATTCTTTTTCTTTTTAAAAGTCCATTACTCCAAGATAAAATGAAATACCTCCTGTTCAAGCCTTCAGACCAGCCCCTCCCTCTGAGGTGTCCATTCGGTTTGACATAATACTCAGAGGCCAACCCCTCAACCACTGCGAACTAGCATTGCTCTCTTGAAGCTTCAGCAGGTCCCGTGGCATTTGATACCAAGCTGGGCTAAACTCCAAGATTGGTTTGGTGTTTTTCTCTTCTTTTTTTTTACAAGACGCAGGACTTTCTCAGGCAGTAAAGGTTTAACAAGGTTTGTATTTACTGAGTAAGTAAGCAATCTCTTCTTTTGACAGCCTGCCAGCCTCTACACTCCACTGGATTTATTTTCACCCGACCTTCTCTTTAAAGGGGAGAGGGGCTTACTGATTTCACCGTCCTATTTTGTCCTTCTTTGAACCAGAAGGAAAAGCCTTCTCTCAAGTCGCAACAGGGACGGATTGAGGGGAATGACTCATCCCTTGACTCATTTCCTGCACTATCCCCTGAAGCACAACATGGCCGCCGGCACTCCCCCATTTCTTTCCCTTTGGTGTAGGAACAGAAAGCACAGACTCAGAGAATACATTTGATTGGGCCTGCTGGAAAATACAGAAGGCTTGGCAAGCTTGGGAGGTATCTGGAACTCTCCATCAAGATGGATAGTACAAACATCTGGGTGATCTGGGAAGAGACCAGAAGTTCAAAACTCAGGCTGCATGGACTGGGCATGTTGCTTCTCTTGGTAGCTACGAGAGATGGGCATGAACTGGAAAACCAGCAGTTCGTGAAGGTTCGTGCCCATCTCTACCACCTCCAAAGCCATGGAAAAATGAAACAGTTCATGGTTTGTTTTTCTGGTTCGTGCCTGGGCGGAGGGGAAACTAATACCTCCAGACCCTCTGCCGCCTGCCCATCCCCTTCCCAGTGCCCCCAGTACCTTCCTACTGGGTCCTGCCTCCTCCAGCACCATCTCTTCCTCACAGCCTGACCTTAGGACAGAGGCCTTGAGTCATTACAGATCAGGCAGATAGATAAAGGATCAAGCCTTTTCTGGCATGGAACACACTGATGGAAGGGGAAAAGCAGGATTTGCCTTTCTCATCCAGATGGGACATTTCTTCCCCAGAGTTCTCATTCACTTCCATTGCTGTGACTGTTCTACCAGCAGGAAGTGGACCTATGTCAGGTTGTAGGCTGATTTCTAGGGCCTTTTTCTCCCTTCTCCCCCACGCTCCTTTTTTTTTTGGTTCCACTTCATTCCACTTCCTTTCCAGATCCATTTTTCCTTTTACAAATGACTCACTACCTGTATCATATAGTATGGGTGGGATGTGATTTGGCGCTATTGCACTTCCCTAATTTTATAAAGACTTTTTTTAAAAAAGAAAGCTTTGAGAAGGATCTGTGGGGATGGTCAAAAAAAGAATTAATCACAAATTTAGTTGTTGCAGCAAGAATAATTATAGCAAAAAAATGGAAAGTTAAATATAACTTTTAATTAAGTGAATGGTATAAAGACGTATGGAATGTAGCTATTAATGATAAGTTGACATGTGAGATTAAAATTAAAAAGGGTCTGCTAAAACTGAATAACTTTATTATGGAGAGATTTTATAGAAATTGTTTTTAGTGAAAGGGAAAGATCAAAGGCCAGCACGAGAAATATGGCGTTTTTGGAAGTGACAAGGACCATTGTAATGAGAAAGGAACATTTTAAAAATAATAAGAATAAGAATAAAGGTTTGTCAAAAGGCCTGGTGGTGGAGAGCATTAAATGTTAGTAATATAAGGATAGTTGTGTACAAAGAGGTACTACTTTGTATTAATCATTTTCTCTCTCTTTTTGTGAAGTTATTAAACTATCTTTTCTTATTGATTCTGATGTTTATATTGTAGGTTTATTTTTCAATAAATTAATAAAAAAATTAAAAGAAAGGTGAATATAGGAGATATCACAGGTGCTGGTAGCAATAGGATTTTCTCTTTGCAGTCTGTGGCTCGTGTGCTTCTTCATTTAAAAAAAACTGAATGTTCAAATTCTAGCATTATCCTGCTTATCTGTCTCCAAAAGGGAGGGCTACCATACAAGAGAAATCCGTAGAAAGAGGGTCTAATCTAATCCTGACTTTCTGCTTCTGGGGGTTGGGAGGGGGGGCAGAGATAATGCTACAGCATTTCTTTGATCTATTGTTTTCTTAAGGGAGATCAGAGGTTAGAGATTGGCACAAACTGCCAGTTCAGGGGTTCATGTTCGTCTGAACAAGTTCGTGTTCGGTGGTTCGTGTTCATCTGAACAAGTTCGTGTTCGTCTGAACAAGTTTCCGCGCTTCCTAGTCCCACCTCCTCTGGCGGGCGCCTGTTCAGACAAAAAACAAACCAGCACGAACGGACAACCTCTAGAGTGGATCATAGGAAGTAAGAAAGAACCAAGAAAATCAGGTATTTTATTTTCTCCTCCCAGTCTTGTTTACCCCCAAGGTTAAACAGTAACACTGGTGGACATTAATCCCGCTGCATCCCACACTCTTCCAAAGCAAAGGGGAACAGATGGGGTGCCGACATCCCCTTCTGGAAGAGCCAAAAGGGGGAATAAATCAGTGCACAATCGACCGTTGTGTCACTTGGTAACTTAATGCAGGGAACATCTGAAACAAATGCTTCATTAAAGAAACAAGTAATTTCCCTACATTATCCAAGTCCAGAGTGGGGAAAATAGCTTGTGGCTAAAACCGTCTGGAAAATATTTTCGAAGTTTTGCTAGAGCCATTCGTGCCTGAAGCCGTGATTACATGGTTGTAAAGATCCCCTTTCTTGTCCTCCGAACTGACACAAAAGGCCCTTTGGTGTCATTTTTCGTTGGGCCTGAAATAGTCTTAGGTGACTGGCAGTGAAAGAGATTTGCTGATGACAAAGAGTTCGGCGGCATCATCCCTGCAGGCACCGTTCATTGTCCTCTAAAGAACTCCCTCCTTCGCTCACAACCCCCCCTTGTTGTTGGTCCCCAAAGCAAAATGAATAGCAAAGGCATTGCTAGGTAGGTGTTTTTGAAATTAGAGCCAGCCCTGCAGTCAGCAGAGACAAGCTTGTCCTGCACTTCACCCCTTCAAGCACTGGAGAGAATGCTTGCTTGTTTTAATGCTCCCTGCGTGAAAACTAGAATCCCTGATCTCTGAAATCTAGCCTGTCAGGGGATAAGATTCAGTCTAACATTGCTTAATCTGTACTTAAGGGAGGTTTTTTGGGGGAGCAGATTCAAATTGCATCTCCATCTGCAATCTGAAAAATAGTACAGGCTAGAAAAACTCTTTACCACTTAAGAAAACATGGCTAATATTTAATCCATTGAGATGAGTGTCTAGCATGTATGTATATTGATTGATTCCTTTATTATGATTGAGAGATCAGATGGAGCGTACAGTAGGACCCGTCTCCATGGGGGTTCTGTTCCAAGCTACCCCCCATGGATGCTGAAAAACAGGAATGCTATTTTAATAGTGAACACTTTACATAGTCTCTGGCTCTCTCTAGTGGCCACATCTGATAACATCGTAGACATATATTTCTCTAGCCAACACTATACATAGCATGGTCTCTGGCTCCCTCTAGTGACCAGTTCTCATAATTTAATGTTTAGAAATATATATTTCTAGGATTTTTCTGTTAATGATTTTAATATTTTCAGACTGTGGACTGTGAATAAGTGAATTAGTGGCTACTGATCCTGCAGATGGGGGGGGGGAGGCTACTGCATATATTTTATCTCGGCTGTCTCCCTCTGGATTCTTGTTCTGTAATTTTTCTTCTCCAGATTAGCAGCTTTCATATCTTGTGAAGAATGTCCCGGTAGATTGAAGTGGTTTTCTTTATTCCAGTGTCCACATGACAAGTAAACTGGTTGGCTCTATTTTGCCCCCGGGACACCCCAACCCTCACCTTTTTGAGTCCCTCTCTGAGGCTTTTTACTTTTTTTGTGTGTTGGTTGGTGCACCCCTAGTTCACCACTAGACTAAGATCAAGTCTTGCAGCTGTCAAAGCTGCCAAGGCTCCTTCTGGTTTGAATTTCTGGTACTGTGAACTGCTTAATAAATGAGCAGCTTCAGGATATCAGCAAACTGAACACTCAGGAAAGCAAAGAAATACAAGTTGAGGGGGATTCCTCCTCTTTTTTCCGGGGGGGGGGGGATGTTGTCTATTGCATGCACGTGAGAGGCAAAAAAGGGAAGTGCGACTGGAAAGTGTGAACTGAGAGGTGGGTGGTTGTGTATCTGCAGCAGAATGGTAAGGGTCTCTTTTATTTTTACATGGACAGAGAGTAAGGGGAAGTCTCTTGTTTGGGACGCACACACACCCTTTCCTTTACAATCTGCTTTTCGCCCACCAAGCAATCCCTATCTCTCCTTCTCCTTCTCTCTCTCTCTCTCTCTCTGTTTGTGTGTACAATACAAGGATGTTGGCAAGTCTTCAGGTCCAAGTCCCAAGTCTGAGTCCGGGTCTTGGGGCCCGAATCCCGAGTCCCATGCCTTGAGTCCAAGAATTGAGTCAGGATGCATGCCCAGACAGCAGGCCTGGGAGGGAAGCCAGGCCGGGCCACGTGCAGAGAGAGTGGGCTGACTCTCCTCCCCTGCCTCTACACAGGCGCCGGCCGATCAGCCGGGCAGTGGGTACGTGGTCGGAGGCAGGATCCAACTCTTGGACGGGAATCCGGGCCTGCTGCTTCTGAGGATGGCAGTGGCAGTGGGAGGAGCAGGCAGGGAGGCCCATCCCTAATAGGGACTCGACCACACGGAAAAATGTGTCTGAGTTGCGAAGTTGAGTTCGAGTCTTTAAAACAAAAAAATGAGTTGAGTCTGAGTCAAGTTGCCAGTGCAACTGAAGTTGGACTTGACAGCAAGTAACAACTTCCAAATCGCCATCCCTGGTACAATACCAGGTGCACATAACTAGCAAAATCCGGGGGTGATGTGAGATTGCAGATTCCCCTTCTCTACGTGTCCCGCTCCTTCTCTCTGCCCCCCGCTTCCCCCTTTCCAAACCCCTCTCCTGTATCCAAACAGGAGCGCAAATGGCAGATGGATCTCTGCAGAGTCTGCATCTCTCTCTTTATGCCATTTGGACATGGGTATCACACTAAATGGCATATCACTCTTCCCCCGACCTCAAGCAACCCTATTTAGACCACACCAGCCTGCACCGAAAGGGCCAGTCTGGACATACCTTAAGTCAAGAGTTGTCAGTGAGATGCAGAAGGGATATCTGTTTATTTACTGTCGTGGTGTGGCTCATTGTGATCGCCAGTGTGGTGTAGAAGGTAGAATGATAGATGAGGACCGAGAAAACCTGGGTTCAAATCCCTGCTTGGCAGTGGACGCTCAGTGGGGGATCGCAAGGGTAAACCACTCCTGGAAAACCTGTTAGAGCTGCCAAAAGTTAGAAGCAACTTGACAAAACATAACGACGACAATGTTGTGCCTCAGAAATTACTACAAGCCTGTTTAATGAAGTTGTGCCCATGGAAGGAGCCTTGTGATCTGATTTTCTATTTGCATTAGCCTGTTTTTAAAAAAATAATTATGGATTGTAATCTTTTAAAAAATATGCAGTATGATTTACCTTCCTCTTAAATGAAAGCCAGCCGACCCATTGCCTTATGCGCTCTGCACATGTACCAGAGACTTCTCTGGTTAATCAAATCGGGAGGCCAGACTTCACTGCTTGAGTTTTGGTTATTGCATTTCCTGGTTTCAGGACCAAAAACAGTCTAAAAGGATACATCTCCCATCTGTGAATGGATAAAAATGTCAGTCCCTTCATCTCTGTTGAGTGCAGGAAAGGAGGTGGTGGCAAGGCTAAATCTAAGTAACTAAGACTGTTCATCTGCTCACCAAAGAGTGGGACATGAGATTACCCTAAACACTGAAATCCAGAGTCTTTATGATATTCAAAATATATTAATTATAAGTATTTTAGAAATGCCACTTATGCATGTATTCATTTATATATCCAGCTTCGCTTTGCCAAGAAAAGAAAAGAAAAGAAAAGAAAAGGAGGGCCTCTGGTGTACATTGTGTGTGTGTGCTGATGACATCACATATGCTGGCCAATAGACCCTTTTCGCAATTCCTTTTCCTGGGTTTAGATTGACCTCAGCACAAATACAGAGGACCAATTTTTCAGGCCCTGCCCAAGAACAGAAGAGGATACATCTGCGCTGATCACAGTGAAGAAAATTTCAAGCTGGCTCCACAGCTCTAAATGTCACGCCTGTCTTAGCAGGAATTCTCCTCCCAGCTCATGTCTCACCCATTCCAGCACAAAACCAAGAAGTCAAGATTCAGGCCATGACATTCCCCCCAGGTCTAACTTAAAATAAAAAACACACGCATGTGCCTTGCAGCTCAGTTCTATGTCTTGGCTAAGCTCAGCGGTAACCATGCCTGCAGTTAATCAGCTTTCTCCCTTCACTGTCACTCTAGCACACAAAGGAATTAGCAAGCAAGGGCTGAAGGGAATATCCTGATCATTTGGCCAGCTGAAGAGAAGAGATCATGAGGAGGGGCGGATGGGGATAGAGAGTCACAGAAAGCAGGCAGGGAAGCCCACGCGGTAGAATTATCCAGGAATTTGCTCCATCTGACCTCTCCATAAATATTTAGATATAATCATCATTACTTTGGAGTAAATTAAGTAATAAACAGCCCTCAGAACTGTACATGATCAATGTCTCTGGGCGTGCAGAAGGACTTCATTGCAAGCTAATGGGGAAACCGAGAGCTGTCATCAGTCAAGGCTCAGAAGCGCTTGCCCAGAGAGATGAGCCATTGCTTAAACCTAGCTGCACATGGGCAGAATATGAACTCCTACCCACCAGTCTTCACTGGGTGCATTCTCACAGAGTGGCAAAAAGACAACAAGGGAATAGATCTGATGAGGAAAGGAGGAAGGAAGACAAAATGACAACCCTTCATGCGTTCTTTCCACCCTGGGATTGGGTGCCTTCTTACAGAATTCTGAGGAAGGAAGGGAGTTCAAACTGGAATTTAACAACTTTTAGATGCTGCCTAGCTACGTGTTCTCTGAGCCACGTCATTAATCAAGCAGACTATGAATCAGTTAAGCTCTCTTCATGTAACTGGTCACTATTTTAGTACAATATACTGGTTCTGATCTATTTAGAAATGTGAGTAAATGGACCTTTTTATTCTTTCTCTTACCAATGTCTCCAAGTGCGTTGTTGAGACAGTAAGTGCCAGTTGTGGAGAACTAAACCAATTTGTTCAATTCTCACTGCAGGTTTGAATTGTAATTCCATGTTCCTCTTTGTGTTTTAGGTCTCCAGGTGCCTGCTGGACGATCCTGAACCTGCTAAGCTTCTCTGGGTCTCACGCACCCAACTCCACTTGGCAACAGGCCTCCCTGTCTCAGTGCATAGGTGTTTTTATGTGTGTTTCGTAACTGCACAGTATTGCCGTATGGGAATGCCAGGTGTGAGGGGAACGGACTGGGGAGACAGTTGGTGGCTGCCTGCTTGTGTGTCTCTCTTGCCATTTGGGGCAAAGCTGAGAACAAAGCGTCAGCATGAACTTTGTTGGCACAGAAACCCTGCCAGTGGCACCACCCGTGGCACCAGTCCTGGAGAGGGAAAAAGCTCCCCAGTTGGCTGGAAGCATGTTTTCCACAAACTCCAGCAACAGCTCAGGGCCCCCAAAGCATCCACACCTGTCATGTGTGCCCTGCGTCAGGCTATGTGGGGTGCAAGCACTAGTGGAAACAGTGCTTGCACCCCATTTGAATTTGCCCATGAATTTGGGCACCTGCTCATCTGCCCTGGTTTTATGCCCCAGCTGTAGATTGCCATAGTAGCAGATTAGACGCGTTCCACCTAGCTTCTGGTCCTCATTTACCCAGACTGGCTTCATGTTTGTTTCCACAATGATCATCCCGGCCTCTGTGACATCATGAGGCTCACCTCATGGTCTCAGGTTTGGGACCTGATCTCAAGAAATGGGTTGCTGCTGATCTGGCAACCTTATATGTTTTGCTGAATGCAACGGATCTGCTCTGGGTCTTTGGACTCTTTTCTTATCCAAATAAATAAATGAATAAACATCCAAAAACAAAACTAAAAAAAAAATCAAACCGCTGAAAAACATTTTGTAATGGGTTGGAAAACATCCATTTTGGACTATAATTCCCAGATTTCCTCACACAACAGGACTACTAGGGAGATTCTGGGATCTATAGTCCAGAAAACTGACAATACAGTAGACCCCTGCGTCTACAAGGAATTGTTTCCAAGCCTCCCACAGATGCTGAAAAATGTGGATTGTAGCAAACAATATTTTAATAGGAAACGCTATACGTAGCATCATCTTGGGCTCCCTCTAGTGGTCATTCCTGGTAACTTCATCTTGAGAAATCCATATTTCTAGGGTTTTTCTTTTAATATTTGCAGACTGTGGATAAGTGATGAAGAACTCCCACTGTTGTTCTCCCAGAGAATCCCAGCAGACTGGCCGATGGCTCCTTTGCCTTAGGGGCTAGGACAGCATCTTATTGTAGTTGTTTAGTCGTTAAGTCGTGTCCGACTCCTTCCACTGCCTCCCGGAGTTTGGTCAAATTCATGGTGGTAGTTTCGATGACACTGTCCAAACATCTCGTCCTCTGTCGTCCCCTTCTCCTCTTGCCTTCACTCTTTCCCAACATCAGGGTCTTTTCCAGGGAGTCTTCTCTTCTCATGAGATGGCCAAAGTATTGGAGCCTCAGCTTCAGGATCTGTCCTTCCAGTGGGCACTCAAGGTTGATTTCCTTCAGAACGGATAGGTTTGTTCTCCTTGCAGTCCAGGGGACTCTCAAGAGTCTCCTCCAGCACCACAATTCAAAATCATCAATTCTTCGGCGGTCAGCCTTCTTGATGGTCCAGCTCTCACTTCCATACATCGCTACTGGGAAAACCATAGCTTTGAAGCATCTTATACCCCACCCAAAGGCAGGTAACAGGCTAACTTAGAGTAGAGCTCCAGATTTCTCTAGTGTACATCTTCTTAGTCACCACTGTGGCCTCATGTGGGATGGGAACATTTGCAGGGGGGGGGGCCACCTAGGCTCTTTGGAGAGAGTCTTCTGGGGAGTTGTTGTCCAAGAACTGAAATGTTTTCTATCCATAACCCCCACCCGTGTGTACTCCGGATAGCAACCAGCAGAAAAATTGTGCGGCAGATGGGAAAATAATTGAAAAGCAAACTCAGGGAGAGGTAAACAGTGTCCTCGCTGGTGAATATTTATAAAGCAAGGGGGGGGGGGAGATGGGGAAATGCAGCGAAATGTTGTCTGATCCCTGATTTGTTATGGGATAAAACATGCGTCTTCCATTTATTTTCCCTTGACCACCTCTGGAAAAAAAAGCCATGAATTAAAGTCTTGCTGAAACAGACTTTTTAACTTTTTTTTAATAAAGACTTCCAAATAGTGGTTTAAAAAAAAAAAAGCTGTATTTGAAAAGACTTTGCAAGCATAAATCTGCCTGTTTCGTTTCCCTCAGAGCCAACACGCGATGAGCACTCCGACCCAATAAATTATTACAATTAAGCTCAAATCTCTGTCACACCTTCAGGAACAGACACCCAGCAGGGGTTCTCGTGATGCGTTTGTCTCCGTAAGAGATGAGCAGAAGGGAGGCACATTTGGTTGCTTCACCCTCCTGCTGAGCGGTGCCGAGGAAACAGGCATAAAATGCAAAAGCAAAGCTTTCTGGCTGAGGGAAGAGTCAAGGCGATGTATAGACCACATATGGATAATTTCAGTATACGTACCTTAACTGTGTGGTGCCAGAAATAGCATCTGGATATTTCACAACTTTAAATGGAGAAAAAATTAATGAAAGTGTAGATGATGATGATGATGATGATGATGATGACAATAGATTCTAACTTATGGCGACCCTTTTTAGGGTTTTCTAGGTACAGACCCTGATGTTGGGAAAGTGTGAAGGCAAGAGGAGAAGGGGACGACAGAGGACGAGATGGTTGGACAGTGTCATTGAAGCGACCCACATGAATCTGACCCAACTCCGGGAGGCAGTGGAAGACAGGAGGGCCTGGCGTGCTCTGGTCCATGGGGTCACGAAGAGTCGGACACGACTTAACGACTAAACAACAACAGGTACAGATGCTCAGAAGTGCTGCCATTCCCTTCCTCTAGGGGGAGCCCTGGGACTGCCCAGCTTGCCCAAGGCCACCCAGGCTGGCTCTTTTCCCAGGAAGCACAGTGGGGGAATCGAACTCCCAACCTTTGGCTCCGCAGCCAGAGACTTTAAACCACGGAGCTATCCAGCCAAATAAAAAGTACTTGGAAGACTGGAAATCCTTATTTCTTGTGGATTTTGGGTAGCTCTAGGAGTAATGAACAGATATTAGACGCCTTTTAAAAATATAAAGACATCTTCCTGCAGTTAAAATATGAAGTTAAAAATGAAACTATAGAAACAATTGTTGTCCTTTTGACAATGATGAGAGCATCACAAAACAAAACTATGTTTTCAGCTATTACATATGAATTAGCATCATGCTGAAATTTTTTAAAAAGCCAATTCTGTCCTGTTAAATGCCTAGTAACAGAAAGAGCCTAGGGCTGAAATGATGATAACATGGAGGCCAGGCAGCCCTAACTAAAGAGAATGTTCTGCAGCCACGGAGCCTTTTTGGTCATGGCTCATACCGGGAGGAAAACTTCAGATGTGGATTACAGGATAGATTCAGGGTGGGAGGAAAGTTTCATTAATAACAATTGTCTCTCAATAAGTCTTTTGACTTATAGAGGACTTTCTCAGAGTTTTCTAGGTGGAAGGTACTCAGAAGTAGATTACTATTCCCTTCTTCAGAGGGCACTCTGTAACTGCTTGCCCACGGGCACATAGAGTGGCTCTTCTCCTAGGATCCACAGTAGGGATTCAAACTCGGAACCAGCTTTCTTCCAGCTTTGCAACCAAAATAACAGATATGCATACTTGCAAACTGAACAGTTTTGTCAGGGGTGGCCCTTAAAGCTTGGGAATGTTACTTTTTTTTGCAAGAACATGTCATCCAAAAAAGTAACTTTTCCAAGTGGTGGATCACCCTTTGCTTGAAGCTTTAAGGGGTCTGGTTGCCTTTATTGCCTTTGATTTCACTTTACATTTCATTTCACTTGATTTTCTAATTATGTTTATCCGCTCACTTCTCACCTTACTAAGAAATGGAAAGAAACACTTTCAAAAGAGCGGAACTGGTTCTCGAGAAAAATCTCTCGGGTCGCCACAACTGCAATCCAGTCCGTCCCATTCCTAGTTCAGCCGCTGCCGATCCATTCTATGCAAGTGAGGTGTGTTCCAAGCCTGATACTGGGGGGGGGGGGGGGGATGCGTTCCTACTGAAAGCCAAGTGGGAGGCTGCAAACGGGGCCCATGGATTGGGGACAGTCTGTTCCTCCATGAGCACCACCGAGTTGCACCAGGATTTCCAGTTCAGCTCCAGGCCTGATTGGTTACGAGAGACTGAACTGAAACGCCATTATTATTCCTGAACACAGAGGTCCATTCCCGCCCCTTCCCATCCCGACCCCAGTTTGGGTGTTCCTGAACAAGCAAGCCAGCTGACTGCGTTCGGATTCAGACGAACCAGGGACAGACTATCATCATCTCTCAGCAAACCTTAAGTGACATGGGTGGGAGCAGGTGTGTGGAATCTCTGCCATGACCATTTGGGAACTTGCATTCATAATTTTTCTACCCTATGCGCGAGGAAGTGAATTTTATTCGCAGAAGCTTGCCTTGAACGTTTGATTTTTTTCGGGCTCTAAATACAGGTATATTGCCTCTTCTATGTTTGGACTGTGGCCGATGTTTTTAGAGGAAGGAAGGAAGGAAGGAAGGAAGGAAGGAAGGAAGGAAGGAAGGAAGGAAGGAAGGAAGGAAGGAAGGAGATGATGGATAGAAGGAAGGAAGGAAGGAGATGATGGATAGAAGGAAGGAAGGAAGGAAGGAAGGAAGGAAGGAAGGAAGGAAGGAAGGAAGGAAGGAAGGAAGGAAGGAAGGAAGGAAGTGATGGGAAGAGAAGAGAAGAGAAGAGAAGAGAAGAGAAAAAAAGAGAAAAAAATAAAATAAAATAAATGAAGGAGTCTCCTAAGCGGGTCTCGAGCCATGCCTGGAGGGCAGCTTTGTTTTTTACGAGCCTGAATAATTCATGCGTGTTCATCTATTATTAATTAATATTCCACGAACAAGCCTGGTTTATTCACCCAAACAAAAGCAACCTGCCCTCCCAATTTGCCCACAGCCAGAGGCACCCTTCGTCTTACTCCAACACAGTCGCCTCACACCAGCTGCTCAAGACCAGCCTTCCTCGACCCGGCGCCTTTCATATGTGCTGGCCGCACACACCTTCGCTGTCTCCAGCCAGCCCTGGTTGCGCTGGCCGGCTGGCTGGTGCGTTCAGAGGACACCAGGTTGAGGAAGCTCAGCCAGGGTGACCCGCTGTTCTTTCTGCTCCCTTGAGATAAACAGGCACAAGTCAATCCAGGGATCCCAAGCCCATTTTTTTTTAATTTGGCACTTAGCCTTTCTGGACTGCAGCCTGTTTCTTCGAAACTTGCTCGTCATTCAGATGCCATAAGATTGTGCTGGTTTGCTCCAATCGGCTGTGAATGAACATGGGTACACTTGGAAGTTTCTTTCCGGGATTTTACATCTCTCTCCAGAAGGGATCAGCATGCTCGCTTGGAAAGTTTAATAGCTGTGGTCTTTCCCAGCCAGTGGCGTTGTATACTCAGGGCTCCCAAGATCAGATAGCCTGGACTTTGTGATCATCAGGGACCACGCCAATGTTGGCCACCTCTTGAGACCTTCTTGTTCCCTCCAAACTTAGCTGGAATCTTCACAGGAGCTGAGTGGCTGTGGCTGGGAATGAATTTGTTGTGGTAAAAATATATGACGGCGAGCAGTCCTTGTTTTCCTGTAAAGTACTTTGGTTTTCAAGCCTTGGTCTTGAATGGGCAATTAAGAGCCATTACATTTACAAAAGACCTGGCTCTGCAAAGTGGAAAACTGGCCTTCATTGCTGAACTCTCCTTAAGGTTGTGACTGCTGTGGGGAGCAGCCGCCGCTCAAAATGCTACACCTAGTCCTAGCTCAAAGTGGCAAAGGTTGAACTGATGACCTTCAAGGTATAAAGCAGATGATGTGACCCTGCACTGCACAGCTAGTGTTTAACTTACAGGGTCAGCAAAAGGGTTCCTGGCCTTCTCACTGTGTGATTGCCGCTTTAGCTACTTTTTCCCCTCCTCAAAATCTATGGGGATGTAGGCATCATGGTTTGACTCAAACTGGGAGGCATTGTGGGTGGAGCTGGTGGTTTCCATCAACAGCTGTCTTATCTTCCCCGCTCTTAACAGGGCAAGCCTTGAACGGAATGGATGAATCAGGAATGGAGCAGGCAAACTGTGAACAACCACCCTTTACCTGTCAAAGCTGAGTTGCCCGCAGATCTATTCCAGCTAGTAGTGCAATTGGGTATTTTTATTTTCAAGAGGCAGAGGGTTCCACGGGTCAACAGACCACCCTTTAACCAATAAGTTCCTTTCATTTGCTCTCCAGGTTGGAACCTCACCGATAAACAGGAACTGGTGTTGCTGTCAGGCTTAGAAATTGGTTCTTCAGTCCCTCCCCATGCAACGGTATATATTTGAATTTCATAGTAGGCAGATTTTTATCCCTTGAATCCATCGAGGGTAACTCGAGGAACAGCTGGCTTAATAGCATCATAACAACATTTCAGTTTAATGGCACTGCTATCAGGGAGACTTATGCGCCATGCATCCACACACACTTTAACAGAGCAGCATTCTGCAAATTTCAGTGTTGTACATTTCCCCTGAATTGCTTGTCTTGCTCTTTATTTCCCAACACAATACACACCGTGTTCAGGACAGGACCGGGACCCATCATTCTGAGAAACAGCAGATTTACTTTTCAGCATGAATCGCAGAGGGCGAAACCACACACGACGTTAAATGCATAAGGCAGGAGTCTTCTTTTAAAAAAATCTCACATTCAATGGTCTGTTGCATGCTTGATTGTTCTTTCCCCAGCGATTGTATACGGGCACATTCACTAGTCCGTTTGCACCCATGGAAGTCCCATTGCTTTCAATGGGGTGATCTCCACACCTACACAGGGCACTGCCCCTGGGTTTTCTCCCTGGAATTCTGCTGGTGGTGTGCCATTTAAGATCTTTTTCTACTCTAGTTTCACACCTGGAGTCTGAACCAGTGCACACAGCTTTGGAGGGATGTTAACTGTTTTAGGTAAAGGTTCCCCTTGACCTTTAGTCCAGCCATGTGCGACTCTAGGGCGCGGTGCTCATCCCCGTTTCCAAGCCACAGAGCCAGCGTTTGTCCGAAGACAGTTTCCGTGGTCACGTGGCCAGCGCGACTAGACACGGAACACCGTTACCTTCCCACGGAGGTGGTACCTATTCATCTACTTGCATTTTTACATGCTTTCGAACGGCTAGGTTGGCAGGAGGTGGGACAAGCGACGGGAGCTCACTCCGTCGCGTGGATTTGATCTTACGACTGCTGGTCTTCCGATCTTGCAGCACAGAGGCTTCTGCGGTTTAACCCGCAGCGCCACCACGTCCTTCGGTTTTACCCTGCTGTTAAAACTCCTCCCCCTCATCCTTGACAGATTCATCTGTGCCAACAACACCCATCCACACACAGAGAGAGACCATTTGTGTATGGCTAGGATTTTGAAACAACATGGCTGCCCATTCTTACCAGATAGTCAAACATCATAGACTCCTGAGCTGCACATTAACTCAGGGTTTTTCCAGGTGGTCCTTAGTCCCAATCCAGAAAGTGCTGAGGCAAGAAATGCGTGCACAACACAAGCTAGTGTTCATGGACATTTATGATCATGGCAAAGCTGGCAGTGGTTGAGAGATTCTGGGAGTTATAACCAGGTGGAAAGACATGGCACCACCTTCCAGAATGCCTCAAATTGGAAGGCCCGTCTAGTGCGCCTGCGTGCTTCCCAAAATCACATGAGGAAGACGCTTGTTGCTCTCCTCACTTGTGACATCTAGATGGGCAAAGCCAAGACACTCTCAACACAATGCCATCGGCTGGACCCTTTCTGTATCAGTGGGCAACCCCAACAGGCTTAGGTGATGGCAGCACCATGCAAGAGCAAAGGGGCTATCCTCAGACCCAGCGGTTTACAGTACAATGTACATTTCCCATCATGCCTCGAGCCCTTTTCCCAACAGGGCTTGGTGGGAAAGTGAAATGGCAGCTCCTAGACTCTTCTACAGTACCTAACGTGAAATGCAGCATAACCATGAGCACAGGGGCAGACCACGCTATAGGGTACAGGCTGCCTATGGAAGACACCATGTGTTGAATGCCTGTAATGGTAAAGGGGTGGTCAACTTACAGCTCCCCAGATGCTGTTGGGCTCTAACTCCTCTGACCCTGTGAACTCTGATTTCCTAGGACTAGAGGCCACAGGACTCTAGAAGCTGTAGTGCAGAAAGTAACATCTCTATGTTCTGAAATTTTCTGGAGATCAAAAGGATTCCCCATAGAACTGCAGTTCCTTTCATTTCCTGGAGAAAGGAAATGAGTGTAGCCACTGTACCTGTTTAAGGCTGCAATCCTAAGCAGGCTAACCAAACTATAGAGTAAGACTGACTGAACTTCGAGGAAATTACTTCTGTTGTGAATAAATGTGTTTCGGATTTTAGCTTCGCTCTGTACTGTGGACAATTTAATAACTGAGAGCTGGCCTAGGAAGACTTAAACCTGCATAATTCATCTGCCCCCCCTCTCTTCTCAGTCCAGAAATGAAAAATTAAACCCTGGAAGGTTTATTAAATTGATCTGTAAATAGAATTGTTTAAATTCCCTCTGTTAATCATTCAAATTTAATCGCATTTATGCAGAAAACAGTGGGAAAGTAGAGGGGGAAATATTCCCTGGGGGATAGGCCAAGCATTCCTGCACTTTTATTCATTTTTTATTTCTCTCTCTCTCTCTCTCTCTCTCTCTCTCTCTCTCTCTCTCTCTCTCTCTCTCTCTCTCTCTCTCTGTGTGTGTGTGTGTGTGTGTGTGCATAGATAGATAGATAGATAGATAGATAGATAGATAGATAGATAGATAGATAGATAGATAGATAGATAGATAGATAGATATGTGTGTGTATGTGTATATAAATGTTTGTGTGTATCTATGTGTGCAGAGAGAGAGAGAGAGAGAGAGTATATTGCAGGTTATGTGCACAATAGCACAGCTCATAAACAACCAACTCTGGTCTCTTTAACAAAGACAGAGTTGTAACTAGGACAGAACAATGAGGGTGTTGCTCTGGGGTGCCCAGATTTTGAGGCTGCAAATATTTGCCACACAGAATGTGCCCATAGATGTTTACTGCTGGTGTGTCTCCTGCCTACAGCAGCTCCTCCCCAGAGAGAAGAAAGCACAAACCAGATGGGCTCAGTGCAGAACCATTGTGAGCATCACACACCCCGACCCAGTCCCCAGTCCTTCCCCTAAATGGGTCAATCCCACATCACCCAAGCTTAACCAAAAGGGCAATAAGGTCTAGGAGTCAAAATTGCTACAAGTTTTGGTTCCGAACAGAGTGGTAGGAGGATAATAAATCGGGTGCCGTCAAGTCAATTCTGACTTAGGGTGACTCTTTTCATCGTTATCTAGGTATAGGGTACTCAGAGGTGGTTTCCCATTCCCTTCTTCTGGAGGTGCCCTGGCACTGTGCAGCTGGCCCAAAGCCACCCAGGCTGGCTGGTGTTGGATACACTGTGGAGAACTGAACTCCCAAACTCTGGCTCCACTGCCAGGTATCTAAACCACTCAGCCAGGTAGGAAGATACGGACTTACAAGCCTAAACGTGAGGGAGGGTGACAGCTGAGCAAATGCTAGAGGCATTTTGGTAAGCAAGCATGGTTTGGTCGGGATTGGGGGAATCAAAGGCAACCCTAGAAGCCTTGATATTGTACTGATGCCCTCAGAGATCTCAGGTGTTCTCTCAGGGATCGACTCTGGAGGATGAGGGAAAGCGTATGTCTCAGTAGCAGAGAGCAGGAGAAGGTCCCTAGTCAATTCCCAGCCGCTCCAAGGTAAGACTTCAGAAGATTCCTCTCAGAAATGCTGAAAATCCACAGATGGTCGACGTATATAGCACTGAACTAGAGGGACCCAGGATTTTAGGCTGAAGTGCTACCCTTGGATGGATTTCCTCAACAATGAAAAGCAACGTGGATTTCCGCCCCCCTTTTTGCTTAACACATCTATGGAGTCACGATGTCTCTCTAGTCACAAGCTCTGCACCAGGCTTCTGCACTCTGAGTCTGCAGCATAAATATGGAATACTCTGAATATGTAGTTGCTTCATACTAATATGCAGGTAGGCATTGATGAGAGCGGGCTGGTTCACAACAGCATGTACATCCTGTGATCACCAGGAGTGAACCTGCCTTCCCCAACCTGGACCAAACCAGAAGACAAATTCTCATCTAGTCTCACCCACATACTGAGCAGGGGGTACGACCCAGTGGCCTTATGGGCCCCTTCCAAGTCCATTATTCAATGATTCTATGGTATTATTTGGTTCTCTTCTACATAGCTTAGGGAAAGCAGGCTTGTTTCTAATATTTATTCCTATATTTACATAACCAACATTTACAGGTGGTTGTCCTCCACCCCCACCTCCAAAAACCCTCTTGAAACTTGTCAGGAGGTCCACAGTATAAAGCGGTGATGATGGCTCTAAAATGGTGGTTCCCAACCTTGGGTCCCCAGATGTTCTTGGACTAAAATTCCCAGAAGCCTTCACTACTGGCTGTGCTGGCCAGGATTTCTGGGAGTTGTAGTCGAAGAACATCTGAGGACCCACGGTTGGGAACCACCGTTGCTCTGCTAGCAGACCATAAATGCTACATGTGTGCAAAAGCACCCAAATGTCTGGCTGAAATCCTCCTGGGATTGAGGAGTGTGGTGAGGAACCAGAGGTTGGAAATGTTAGTTTAGCAGGACTGGGGTCACCATGCTAGCAAAGGAATTCTGGGAATTGTAGTCTAAAACACAGACTTTTCTGAGGTCCTGTCTAGATGTGCACCTTTCCATCCTTCCCCCCATCTCCAATGTATCAAGGAAGTAAGCCTTGGCTCTGATGGGCAGGATGTATGGCCACCCACAGGTGTTGCCGTATCCAGTGATGCAGACATCCTGATGTTGGACTGCCATTGAGATGGCACATGGTACCCCTGCCCTTCACCTCGAGTGTCGTCGGCCAGAGCTCCTTCCCCAACCTTAACAAATGACAGCCGTAGGGAGGGCAACATAGAACAGCACAGCTTTCAAGTAATTGCCAGGAGAATCTAGTGCCATTTGGTGACATTTGTGCAGCAAATTGAAATTTCAGGTTTCTCCAAATGCATGCGTAATCAGCAGCTGCATCCCTGATAACATCCAGGGGTAACTTATCACCCAGACAGCAGCAATCTGGGCTTTCACAACCATATTGAACTTCTGTGCTGAATTCCTGAAGGTTATATATTAATTCCTGATCAATACCAAAAGTCACCATATTTTTCTTTTCGGCTGTCCCACCTCCCCCTGCTGCCAACTCTCTTTCTGAATGCATTGCCTTATGTTATTTCCGACTCTCCGATTCTGTCCAGCGGTTGCTGTGTGTTTGCTTCATTTTGAGATGACAAGACCGGGTCACAGATTTGTTTTCTATGAATGGAAGATAATGAAGAAAATTGAACAGAAAGGAATTGACCAGCTTTGGAAACAAACGTTCTGGTGTAAGGGATAACCTCTCATACCATGACTGTCATTCCATGTGCACGGATAAGCCATATGATGCTGCCATCTCGTTAGGGCTCTACGGAACCACTCCAGAACTTCTGAAAGGTCTTGGCAACATCTAGAATGGGCTCAAGTTACAGGAAGCCAGATTTCAGTTAAATATCAGGGAAAAAACTTCCTAACCGTTAGAGCAGTATGACAGTGGAACCAATTACCTCAAGAAGTGGTGAGTACTCCAACACTGGAGGCATCTAAGAGAAACTTAGCCAACCACCTGGCAGATCTCCTTTGATTTGTATTCCTGCATCGAGCAGGGGGGTTGGACTTGATGGACTTATAGGCCCCTTCCAACTTCACTATTCTATGATTCTATGATTCTATAATGGTTCCACTGCATTGCTTAAGTGTGGATTGTAATATCTGGATTCAGTTATGAAATCTGTTTCAGATATGTGCAAATCGGGTGTGAACAGAATGCCCCCAGGCTTCCAGTGTGTAAAGGGAAGAGTGTGTAAATGTCACAAACATCCTGGCATCACCATCTGTCTCTGATCCCTGAAATGACATTCCAATCACAGTCTGTTTACTTTGCTCCTTAGAAATGTCCAAGAGCAATGGAGATTTGAGGACCCTCCACATATATGTACTTACATGACATGTTCATTTATGAAATTTCATCTTATCTCCCATTGCTTGGTCACTCCACAGCAGGAAGACCACAGGGTAGCAAATTTTGGGCTGTACTTCATGCCCAAAGGTGCTACTCTGCCAATTGCTGCTGCCTCAGTAACTATGGCTGAAATCCTGTTGGCCACCCATCAGCACACACAAGGCTGATGATGTCATCAACCACAGCCTTTTGTCACTAAGTAAACATTTCCAATCCCTCCTCCTTTGGTTCTGGTGCTGCCTAGGAATCCCTTTTGTTTTGATGAAGCCTTGGGAGCGCTGGAACAGGGGTAGAGGGGTTTATATCCAAAAATCACCACCACGAATCCTGGCAGGATTTCAGCTACTGCTGCCTTTGCCCAGCCCGTTCATTCTCCCATCATGAAGGAGGCCGTGTAGGCGAAGCACTGACTGAACGAAATCTATAGGAGCCAACTTTGCCTGTGCAGTTTCTTCCTTTGTTAGGAAGAAGAAAGGGCAGGTGAATAACTGAACTGCTTAGCTTGAAGAGGTGCTCATCCATATCATGTGGACTCAGTCCCAGCCAGCTTTTCCTATCTTGCCCCATTCTTGATGCAGAAAGGGTTGCCTTAAGCAGGCAAGGCTACAGGACGATTTCTCCAGCAAAACCGTAAGCATCCTCATACACTTCAAAGAGCCGTCCAGGACCAAGACAAAGCAGGTCCTGTTTGCTGGTTGCAAGCACTCCATCCTGCAATAAATTACCAATTGAATCAATTACAGATTTTATGAGATCCAAAATCCACTGCTAGGGCTGGACCTATCAATAGACGTCCGGGAAATACAGTGTGATCTCTCTTTCTACACTCTGCCAGAGAGGTTTTTCTTTACCTGTTCATAGAACTGAAGCAATTCATGGAGTCTGTCTGTCTGTCTGTCTGTCTGTCTGTCTGTCTCTCTCTCTCTCTCTCTCTCTCTCTCTCTCTCACACACACACACACACACATGCCATTTGTATTTACTTTGTTTCACTCTCTCTGCTTCTTGATAGACTCCACTGTAAAGTACAGGCTCATACCCCATCCTCAGCACTACCAATCAAAATAAGAACGGTATTTAAGTGTCATTTAAATTGGTTTAGATTTTATTGTTCACATGACGCAAGAGTGGGATCAAATGATATGGGTTGCAAAGCGAGTTTTTTTTTCTTTCAACTGGCTTTTTAAATACCTCACTTCTAAAATAGATTCAATTCAGTGCCATTTAGTGGATGTGAATACCGCTGTCAATATAATTAGAGGCTATGTGAATATTAGGCATTACAACCAGCTACCCCATTTTATCCATTTGGCTGATGGAGGTGCCGGCAGAGCAGCAGAATACCAGTGAATGCAGAGTGGGTGCTCCTGGAAATGGAGGACAGTCCGAGTGCCAGGAGCATTGCCCCGCAAAGCGGCCGGAAGCCTCTACCCACCCACCCTGATTCTCATGTTTTCATCATTAATCGGCTGGGGTCACCTCACTGGTGTTTCCCCCGTGGTTTCTAACAGCTATTATGATACCAGGTGGCACCTCCTAGACACTCAGTTTAGTGATGTATCACTTACTTAAAAAAAAAACAGAAATAAAATCAAAGCTTTTAAGAACAGCGTATTTCTCAAACAGAAAGGAAATGAGTCATTTCAGCGTGTAGATGCCAAAAGCAGTTTAAATCACCAAAAATAAATTGATTTCCATTCAGTGCATGTGAACATGGTCACCGATTTAAATGTAATGTGACTTGATGCTGTTTTTTAAAAAAAAAAAAAAAAGTCTGCATAGAAATAGATTCAAATTTACCGTGTGACCACAGCCTTACCTGCACTGGAGTGCCACAAAGTTGAAAAAGCACACAAACCTTCTGCTGGGCAGTGGGAAAAAGATGACCCTCGCAAAACCAGTCGGATGCTCCAGCTGTGCTGGCCCAGTGACGCTGGAGGTAGGAGTGTGTGCAGAGAGATTTCAGTAATTTTTTGTTTCTTTCCTCTGCCTGCTTCATTTGTGTATTTAATTGTTTCCCTTTCTTCTTCCTGCCTTGACTTATTTGATCTCCTGGTAACAGCTGTTAGAGACTGCAAAGATACCTGTCAGAGAGTAATTGCTAGTGTATGGTTAATTAGTTGAGCTAATCAGCGATGTTTAATCGGTGTGGGAAAATAAACACACAGTAACCCAGCTCTCAGAGTGGTGGAGGAAGCACATCGCTGCCAGCCGTGAGGTCCGCCAATGATAATTCCCAGGACCTGAGGCTCTCCTGGATGGCAAAGAGAAAAATGAGGGGAGAGGGAGGACGTGCAAGCTGGGTCCCCCATCCGATGCAGCACTTTGGGGATAGGAACAGAGGGGTCAGGTTTTTGTAGCATATATTACATGCCCACATGTACAGATTTACACAATTAGTTGGGCTAGCAGATATGTGTGACGTATAGCATAACTGCAGCAGTCCGGTCTGAAACAAAATATTACAGGCCAACATTTTTATTCGGATTCAGAAAGTAAACAAGTTACAGGTTAAGGTTTCAGATGATGAGAGACTTCAATGAGCTGCTCTTTCTGCTTGCCTTCCTCCCTCCCTCCCTCCGTTCTTTCCTTCCTTCTTTCCTTCCTTCCTTCCTTCCTTCCTTCCTGCCTGCCTGCCTGCCTGCCTCCCTTCTTTACTTCCTTCCTTCCTCCCTCCCTCCCTTTCTTTCCTTCCTTCTTTCCTGCCTGCCTGCCTCCCTCCCTCCCTTCTTTCCTGCCAGCCTGCCTTCCTCCCTCCCTCCCTCTCTCCCTCCCTCCCCCCTTCCTTCCTTCTTTCCTTCCTTCTTTCCTCCCTCCCTTCTTTCCTTCCTCCCTCCCTCCCTCCCTTCTTCCTTCCTCCCTCCCTCCCTCCCCCTTCCTTCTTTCCTTTCTTCTTTCCTTCCTTCTTTCCTGCCTGCCTGCCTCCCTCCCACCCTTCCTTCCTTCCTCCCTCCCTCCCTCCCTTCTTTACTTCCTCCCTCCCTCCCTCCCCCTTCCTTCTTTCCTTCCTTATTTCCTGCCTTATTTCCTGCCTTCCTGCCTCCCTCCCTTCCTTCAATCCTTCCTTCCTCCCTCCTTCCCTTCTTTCCTTCCTTCTTTCCTTCCTGCCTGCCTCCCTCCCTCCCTCCCTTCCTTCCATCCTCCCTTCCTTCTTTCCTTCCTATTTTCCTGCCTGCCTGCCAGCCTCCCTCCCTCCCTCCCTCCCTTCTGCGAGGCCAGATTTTCATTTCCTGTATGTTTAACACCCCAGATACAAAATCTGTGTTACCATCCTTCATGATACGTATAATTTGTTAATGCCACTGTACAGATTTTTTTTTTTAGGCCAGATTTAAAATCACGGTGTTTTGCACAAATTAAACCCAAAGCCTGATTTATCATCTTTCAGAAATTCAATTCGCCACACTTCGTGTAGGATGCATAGGGCTGCATAATTAGAGTAATACCAAAAAATGCAGGCAATGGGATTGGACCATATCAAGGAACAGGTGTTTTGTAGATCTAATGGCTCTGTATTCAAAATTAAGTTATCCTCAAATACTTTGGATCACAACAGGGGCTGGATAGCTCAGCGGTTTAGATCTGAAGCTGCGGAGCCAGAGGTTGGGAGTTCGATTCCCCACTGGGCCTCCTTGACAGGGGCTGAACTCCATGATCCATATAGGGTCCCTTCCAGCTCTGCAAGATGATGAGGATAGCCTGCAATAATATACTGTTCCTGCAAGGAACAATTTATGTCCCAAATACTACGAGGACAGTGGCTTAACTCAGAGGGAACAGGGAAGCTTGAGGGGCATGGCTGGTGATGTCGTAGTCCCTGATAATCAGAAAATCCCTTTGCTTTGGCTCTGTGAGCCCTTGACCCATTACATCCTTGGCTGCAGAACTGCAAGTCCAAAGAGTTCCAGCCAGCCCTGCTAATGGTGAAGGAATTGCACTTCAAGAACATCTGGAAGGCCACATGTTCTCTACCTCTGCTGTATGTGTGGCTGCTGCACGATGGTGAGGTTTCTGTTTGGCCTGGGTTCAGATCCCATTGGGACATGGATGACAGCAAGCCACAGGCAAAAAGCAAGCACATTAACCATCCTCCCCACCCCCACCTGCCCCAAATCTCTATAGCAGGGGTCCCCAACCCCCGGGCCGCGGACCGGTGCTGGTCTGTGGGCTTCCTTCAACTGGGCCGCGGACACGGATCTCCGTCCCCCCACCCGCACGCACGGGGGGGGCATGTCGCACTTGCGGAGGGGCGTGTCACATTCGTGGGTGGGCGTGTCACATTCGCGGGTGGGCGTGTCGCGCTTTCGCTGCTCCCCATTGGCTGGCGGGCCGGCCGGCAGTGCCTGCTACTGGCCACTTTGTTCGTTCGTTCCCCCTTGTTGGCCACAGCTCTTCGGCCCCGACGGCGGCGGCAAACAAGCAGCAGCAGGAAAGGAAAAGGAAAGGAAGAGAGAGGGAGGGAACGAGCGACAGACCGTCAAGATGGACGGACGGACGGGCGTGAGCTCTCCGCGGCAGGCTGCGAAAGGAGACCGGGGGGGCAGGGGAGCGTGCGCGAGAAGGCTGTTCTGTCGGCATCACCCCCTCCCGCGGCACGTCTGGGCAGGGAGCGGAGGAGCGCCAGGCGGGAGGAAGGAGAAGCACGCGGCCAGGTTGCGAGTGGGGCCCCTCCTTCACCTCAGCCGCAGAGAGGACGAGGCAGCAGCAGCAGCAGCAGCGGCAGCGGCGCCGCCCAGAGAGGTGACCTGACGAGGCGCTCAAGGTAAGGGCTCCGTGTCGCCCCCCTCCTTCCCTCCCTCCCTGGCACATTGCCGGAGCGCCTCGCCAGGTGACTCGCGAAGAGCGGCAGGGTGGGGGGGGGGAGAGAGAGAGAGACCTAAAACCAGAAGCCCCGGTGGCGCCAAACCCCTGACCCCGCGAGCTCCGCCGCTTCAGAGGGAGAAGACTGCCGGGCAGGGAGAGGGCTCCCCTTCTGGACGCGTGGGCACTTCCTGGGGGGCAGGCAGGACCTAATCCCTACGAGGTGGGGAGGGTTGGCGGCGGAGTTGCGCCTGTGCCTCCCAGGACCAGGGAGACAACTCTGAAGCAGGGAGCTTCTGGGAGCCCCTGATGAGGAAGCCCCGCGCTCGCCAAGTAAGTGCCACCGCTGCTGCTCCCGCTCCCGGTTGGGCTGAAATTAGAAGCCAGGCTGATTTTGAGAGTGGGTGGGCGTGTCGCGCTTGCGGGTGGGCGTGTTGCACTCGTGCGCATGCGCGCAAGTGTGACTCGCCCCTCCGCAAGCGCGACATGCCCACCCGCGAGCGTGACACGCCCACCTGCGAGCACGGGGGTGCCCCCCGCCCCCCAACCGGTCCGCGCACGGAGCCCGCACCCCCCAAAAGGTCTGCGGTCCCAAAAAGGTTGGGGACCACTGCTCTATAGTACAGGCGACAATGTTCCCACAGAGTCCCAAACCTCATCTTAGGATGTAGGTGCTTCAGCATCATCCACAACCAGGTTTTTTTTTCTCCTCCCTCCTTCTTCTCCCCCTTCCCCCCACCCATTTTGTGCAACATCCGTCCTCAAGGATAGACCTGCTCGCAAAATGCTTGACATCACCTGGATCCAGAGTTAAATGTTATTAATAATAATAATAATAATTACATGCCGTCAAGTCAATTCCAACTTATGGTGACTGTTTTCAGAGATTACTCAGAAGGGGTTTGCCATTCCCTTCTTCTGCAGGGGATCCCTGGGACTGGGCAGCTTGCCCAAGGCCACCCAGGCTGGCTTGTCTTGGATGCACAGTGGGAATTGAACTCCCAACCTCTGGCTCTGCAGCCACAAACCTAACTCACTGAGCTATCCAGCCTGCCTCTAATAATTGTGTGCTGTCAAGTCAATTCTGAATTATGGTGACCCTTATCCGTGTTTTCTAGGTAGAGAGTATACTCAGACGTGCATTACCATTCTCTTCCTCTAGGGGCGCCGTGGGACTGTGCAGCTTGCCCAAGGCCACCCAGGCTGGCCCTTCTCCAAGGAGGCACAGCGGGGAACCGAACTCCCAACCTCTGGCTCCACAGCTAGATATGTAAATGACTGAGCTCAAGACTCATTAATAGTAAGTAGTAAATAGTAAATCCAAACCAAGTCCGGTCCATTTTATTCTTCAGATATTTTAGAGAGCAGCTTCTGCTAGTTCTTACCATGGGCCATTTGGGGTGGGGCTGATGGGAGTCAAAGTCCAAAACATCTGGCTATTCCCCCCCCCCAACTAGTCTGGACCTATCCCATTGCACCCCTGTGGGTTTGGCATTCTCCCTCCCCCGACATAATCGCTTGCGTCTTCCTCCTCAATGCCTCAGTTTCCCCTTCATAAGGACTTCTCATCGGATCTTGCCCTTGTGGTTCTTAATGGAAAATCAAGTGTTGTGAAGAGTGTGGGAGCAGGGGTGGAGTCTTTGGGGGTGGCCAACCGTCTGACAGAATTTGGTGATGGTGCTATAGAGTTTTTAACCAAGTTTTGAACAGTTCCACCACAGAATCTTGTTTCTACTTAAAGAAACTCTCCAGCCTGAGTCATTTTGGCCTACTTTGGAGCATGAAGGATAACGTGATGCTGGGGAGGGGGGGGGGGAGGCTGGGGAGTGGAAGACACCTGTTCCCGATGAAAAGAACAATATGCCAGACTGTCCTTAACACTTTGCTTTATAACAAAGACTGTCTGCGGTATTGTGTTATTCTGTTTAGCTATTCAGTCAGCACTTGCCATTGCTTTTGCCTTCACCTCAGATATAGCAAAATAACATATTCTCTCTCTTCTCTTCTCTCTTCTCTCCCTATTTGAGTGTCGAGGTTGGAGGAAAGGGCTGCCGGCCCTACCGTTAGACGGAGTAAAGGCAATTGTCTCACAAGGGAGAGGCTGTGAGAGGGCGGTGGTGGCAACTTCCTGGCTGTAACTCTTGGACTTTACCGCTTTTCTTTACTGCCAGACAATGTGCCTCAAGCTGTCTACGTTAACCCCAAAATGGGAAACTTTGGGGGGGGGGGGGAGAGCAGGTGGGTACTACAACCCTGTTGCTGTGTTGGCTGTGGGTTTCTGGGAGTTGTAAGCCAAACGTTTTCCATATCTTCTGATGCTTCGCTGAACTGTGGGGCACAGATGATTCACAGAGAGAGCCCCAGCAAGCAATGGTATAATGAGCAATATTTACTGTTTGTTTTCAGAAGTTACTTCAAAGGGACATTTTGACAAGAATCATTCTGTTATCAATCTTAAGTTCTGTCTCCCAAGGGAGGGAAAAAGTAGTGAAAAGTAATTAAAATGTAACTGTACAAGTAATGCAGTACTATGAGTTACTTTTCAAAGAGAAGTAACAGGCGCAAATTACTTTTTTAAAGGGAAGGCACATTTGTACCTCTTTCACTCTCTACCTTTCTGGGATTTTACTATTTGTCCAGATGACATTCCCCTTTAACCCCAGGGGGTTAGGATTTGAGCAGGGTTATTTTTGCATACCGTTTTCTCACACTGTTTTGTCGTTTCTCACCCCCCTCAGTTTCCTTTGCACCCCCTAGTCGTACTTCCCTTCCCAGCCGGTGGATTTCCCTGCCTGTGTTCCAAGATGGCCAAAATCTGAACAGCCAATTTTTATTTTTATTTTTTGAAAGTAATTCAGGACCAAGAGTGGCAGGTCTAGAAAAGGGACTCAACAAGGTAGCAGGGAGAGAGATGAGTTTACAATATCTCCTTCTTCCCTTCCAAGCCACTAGGACGTCGCCGGCGATGTGAGATTAATTGCAGTGACAAAGTTAACCACGCCAGCGTGGACATCTGTCATGCTGGCTGGTGTGGAGGGTCTGAAGCCATATTGAATGTGACGGAGGATGTCGTAAGCGGTAAGAAGCTGCTAGGGCTGAGGAAGGAAATGCTATCTTTCCACTCCCGTGCTTCAGGGAGGGCAAGGAGATCAGAAGGAGAAGAGTAGCCATTAAAATGGAGAGATAACATTTACCTTTTTCTTTTAAAAGGAATGAAATAATACTAATCATCTTAGAACTGCAGAGCTGGAAGGGACCCTGTGGATCATCGAATCCAGCCTCTGTCAGGGAGGCCCAGCGGGGAATCGAACTCCCAGCATTTGGTTCTACAACTAGACAGCTAAATCACTCAGCGATCCAGCAGTTCATGACTGGCAGTTGCACACATTACACTCAAAGTCTGGTTTGTAGTTCTTAAAATATATATATATTTTTCTATGATATTGCACCTGAGGATAGGACAAGAACCAATGGGTGGAAACTCATCAGAGGGAGATCCAACCTGGAAATAAGGAGGAATTTCCTGACGGTGAGAACCATGAAGCAGTGGAACGGCTTGCCTCCCGATGTTGTGGGTGCCCCATCGCTGGAGGTTTTCAAGAAAAGATTGGACAGCCATCTGTCCGGGATGGTATGAGGTCCGGGATGGTATGAGGTCTCCTGCTTGGGCAGGGGGTTGAACTAGAAGACCTCCAAGGTCCCTTCCAACCCTACGACGATTCTATGATTCTATGATGATATCCCATCCAATCTGCAAGAAACACAGGGCCGCAGAGTCAGCGCAATTCCATATTTGCCTCACAACCATCTTGTGAGGCAAGATACACCAAGGGATCACAACAAGCGATTTAAATTTGTGTTCATAGCTTCTGTTCTAAATGATGTGGCTTCAATTATTATTTGATTCAACATATATTTACACCCCAAGCTTTTAACACAACTCCTCAGAGGACAGCTTGCCCAAAAATAAGTAATAAAAGCTACACATGACATAAATAGAGAGGTTGGGATATGACTTTTTAAGAGGAATTATTTTCCCTCAAAGTTCCAAGGTTTAGAAAGTTAGTTAGTAGTTACCATTACAGATACAATTGGTAAGAAATAACTCTCCTTGCCCCTTTCTCAAAAGTAAGCAAAAGAGTTACTTTTAGTTACTTTTACAAATCTGACTTTTACAAGCCACTGGCTTATGGTACAAAATGGATACTGTTCTCTCATCCATCTTGTTGTCACCACAGTACTAACAACCCCACGCAAAACAGTAATGTGAGGAAACACACGAGTCAGTACAAACTCTATATCATTTCTCCTTCTCAGCTTGTAGCTATAAAAGTAAGTACAGTAGGGTCCCCATGTCCGTGGGGGATTGGTTCCAAACTCCCCCCCCCCCGCCTGCAGATACTTAAAAACACAGATTATAGCAAAAGCTATTTGAATAGAAAACACTATACATAGTATGATCTCTGTCTCCCTCTTGTGACCAGTTCTGGTAATGACACCAGGGAAATATATTTCTCTATTGAATGCTATACATAATATGGTCTCTGGCTCCCTCTAGTAGCCAGTTCTGGTAACTTCATTGTTAAAAAAAATATTTGGGGGAGATTTTTCTTTTAATATTTTTAAAATTTTGAGACAGGGGATAAGTGAATCAATGGATACTGATCCTGTGGCTAAGGCAGCCCTACTGTAAAGAGTTACAGGTTCTTGTTAAGTGGCTACTATAACTTTACCTAGTTATTTGTTTTGCAGCAAAGAATTTAATTTCAAGTAACTGCTTACTTTTAGTTGTTACTGCTTATTTCCAAAATCTGCATAATATCTTAAAAATAAAAGCTTAAAAATAAAATAAAAGTGAGTGAGCAGGTAGACGGGCAAGCAGGTGGGCTGACAAGTAAGGTGGGGAGGGTGAGCGAGCAAGCACGTGGGGGCGGGTGAGCAGGGCAGGGGGCTAGCAAGGCGGGGAGGGCGAGCGGGCAGTGGATGAGCAAGGCAGACAGGGAAAGCGAATGGGGAGTGAGCAAGACAAGCGGACTGCAATGCTTTTTTAAAAAATCTTCTTTCTATCTGGTATAGCGCTGTATCAGATGGCAGGAATTTAAACAAATAAGGTGGACAGTAGCATTCACGTGTGGAATTGATTCCAGTGAATCAATTCCACATCTAACCTAAAATAAACAGACCTCTGGTGGAGGAGTAAAATAACTCTCTGCCCCACACAAAAATCGATACCCTTCCAAATTAATCTGTGCATGTACGTGCCTCATATAAACATCCAAATTTAAATAGATGCAAAATATGCTAAATGTGATTTAAATAGTGTGGGTTTTAGCAGTGGGGTTGGGCTTTATGTTGTGTTCTCTCTACACACAGACTTGCTGCAGCAATTGAATAACACTTGGTAAGTTGCAGAAAGGTTAGCAGCCCCTTTGGTTATACAGATCTCTTTCTGTGTTCTATGCGCATGCTCATGTGCACACATACTCCAAGCTAGATCTGAAGTCTAATACATTTTTGCACCCTTGACAAGGGAGAAAGCTTTAGTGTCAGGAACACAGCAGAGGGGCTGAAAAAGGTAATTCTCCTCCTATGTTGCTGTGAACATGATAATTATCAGTGCACATCCCTTACCCTGTCTGTTTGTATTTTTTTTAATGCATGTTAAATCCAAGCATATATTTAATGTCAGTCCCCAAAACTGGTGATATTTTCTTTCATGAATCTAAATTTGTATACAGCATGTTTGATTTTTTTAAAAAGGCACAAGAAACCCATCCATCACTTCGACTTTTTAAAAGTCCATGCAACAAAGCAGTTGCTATAACAGCTTTTTGTAAATGTGGAATTGGCATCACTGTAAAAATACTCATTGAGAACTACCAAGAAAGTCTTACTTATCTTGCAGCAAAGAGAGAAATGTCGATTTTGTTGTTGTTGTTGTTCTTGTGTGAGGGTGAGACAAATGATGATTGATAGCTCTAAGTAATTTACATGCACATATGTATATATGCAGAGCTAGATTCTGCTCATATAGATGTCTGTCTCTGTGTGAAAATATTCCCACAGAACATAGAACACCACCATCTGTCATATAAATCTGACATAATAAATATGTCGTTTTGCTTGACCAGCACTAGAGAGGAATAGACAAGAGTAAAAGAAATCAGAAGGTTGAATCTGAAAGTAAACACAAACATACACACACATGCAGGATGGGGGAAATTAAAGCAATCAATCAGAGCCTCCAAAACATCAACATCACTTGGAATAATATTTTGTTGTCAGCTATTGATTTGATCCCACTGCACCAAATTGCAAGCAATGAATTATGGCATTCTGGGAAAAAGGAGTGCCGTCCAGCCAACGTGGGCCAAAATCTAGAGCATGGTTTGCACCTCTGTCAAATCTAAAACATCCTTGGCAGTTTTAGAAATATTCACCTTTTGCAGAGATACCTTTCCTTGAAGTTCCTTAAGAAGCTGCCTTATACACAGTCAGGCCTTTGATTCAACTACAGTAAGACCCCCTTATCCACAGGATCAGTATCCATTGATTCACTTATCCACAGTCTGAAAATATTAAAAATATTAAAAGAAAAATCCTAGAAATATATTTCTAAACTTGACGTTAGCAGAACTGGCCACTAGAGGGAACCAGAGACCATGCTATGTACTGTACAGTGTTTCTATTAAAATAGCATTTGCTCTAATCTTCGTTTTTCAGCATCTGGGGGGAGTGTGAAACCTTCTGTACCACAGGATTACTAAAACACCCTGACAGTGCATCACTGCAGCTTCACGCAGGATGTTTTTCTAGCCTTAGCCTCAGGAGATGATGAGGAAAAACCTGGGGCTTCCTGCAGGCCAAGCAAGTACTTTTTAAAGGAGGAAAGCCCCTTGTCCTGATGGAGCTTTGCCAACGGAAATGTTTGTAGAGAATCTCCTCCTTTAAAAAACAAAGTGAGGTTCGGATCAGTTAAAAATTTCTCATATCAAACTACGCCTGTCTAAAATAAGCCAGACCTCTAAATATTGCAGTAAGACATCAAGAGTAGAATAAATTCAGAATAAAAGGAAAGACTGAATAGCAAAGATGCAGGTCTTAAGAATTTGGACATGCATCTATTTAATTTAAAATGTATTTATGCAGAGCATTTGTATGCTATGCATACTGATGGGGATCAGTAGGTTTCTCTAGGCATGGTATTCTCTAAAAGAGGTGCCACAGGAAACAGAAGGAGACTCTGCTCCTCCCGCTGACAATGTATACCTCAAAAACAGAAGATATCCAGAACAGAACAGCACCCATTGAGCTAATCAGGCAAAAACAAAAGAAAAATAAAAAAATAAAGAAGACAAAAATGTTGTGGCACCTTAAAGACTAACTGTTATATTTTAATGTGAGCTTTGATGGACAACTCAATTGAGCTAAGCAAATGTGGTCCATTATATGGAAAAAGATTTATCCTAAGAGATACTGCGTTCAAGGATAATAATAAGGTGCTACACTCAATATGCCAGCAAGTTTGGAAAACTCAGCAGTGGCCAGAGGATTGGAAAAGATCAGTCTACATCCCAATCCCAAAGAAGGGCAGTGCCAAAGAACGCTCCAACTACCGTACAATTGCACTCATTTCACACGCTAGCAAGGTTATGCTCAAAATCTTACAAGGCAGGCTTCAGCAGTATGTGGACCGAGAACTCCCAGAAGTACAAGCTGGATTTCGAAGGGGCAGAGGAACTAGAGACCAAATTGCTAGCATGCGCTGGATTATGGAGAAAGCCAGAGAGTTCCAGAAAAACATCTACTTCTGCTTCATTGACTACGCAAAAGCCTTTGACTGTGTGGACCACAGCAAACTATGGCAAGTTCTTAAAGAAATGGGAGTGCCTGACCACCTTATCTACCTCCTGAGAAATCTATATGTGGGACAGGAAGCAACAGTTAGAACTGGATATGGAACAACTGATTGGTTCAAAATTGGGAAAGGAGTACGACAAGGCTGTATATTGTCTCCCTGCTTATTTAACTTATATGGAGAATACATCATGCGAAAGGCTGGACTGGAGGAATTCCAAGCCAGAATTAAGATTGCCGGAAGAAATATCAACAACCTCAGATATGCAGATGATACCACTCTGATGGCAGAAAGTGAGGAGGAATTAAAGAACCTCTTAATGAGGGTGAAAGAGGAGAGCGCAAAAAATGGTCTGAAGCTCAACATCAAAAAAACTAAGATCATGGCCACTGGTCCCATCACCTCCTGGCAAATAGAAGGGGAAGATATGGAGGCAGAGACAGATTTTACTTTCTTGGGCTCCATGATCACTGCAGATGGTGACAGCAGCCACGAAATTAAAAGACGCCTGCTTCTTGGGAGGAAAGTGATGACAAACCTAGACAGCATCTTAAAAAGCAGAGATATCACCTTGCCGACAAAGGTCCGCATAGTCAAAGGTATGGTTTTTTCCAGTAGCAATGTATGGAAGTGAGAGCTGGACCATAAAGAAGGCTGACCGCCGAAGAATTGATGCTTTTGAACTGTGGTGCTGGAGGAGACTCTTGAGAGTCCCCTGGACTGCAAGGAGAACAAACCTATCCATTCTGAAGGAAATCAACCCTGAGTGCTCACTGGAAGGACAGATCCTGAAGCTGAGGCTCCAATACTTTGGCCATCTCATGAGAAGAGAAGACTCCCTGGAAAAGACCCTGATGTTGGGAAAGTGTGAGGGCAAGAGGAGAAGGGGACGACAGAGGACGAGATGGTTGGACAGTGTCATCGAAGCGACCAACATGAACTTGACCCAACTCGGGGAGGCAGTGGAAGACAGGAGGGCCTGGCGTGCTCTGGTCCATGGGGTCACGAAGAGTCGGAGATGACTTAACGACTTAACAACAACAAAGGATAATAATTCAGCACTTTGAGGGAGGCACACTGTCCAGTGTGCCCCAACTTTTTCTAAATTCCAACACAGTGGTTTATTTTTTCCCCAAAAGATACATTCTTCTAGGGTATTCCCTCCTCCCAGCTTCTCAAAGCAGAGGCCCAGTGATAGTCTAATTGAAAATTAGGCGGTGATGCCATGAAATTGAGAAATTGGGTTAGAAGTCCAGGATCACACTCACCAGAATGGACAGTGGCTCCTGCAAATGAATTCAGACTGACTTACTTACTGCTTGTTGAAGTGAGTGAATTAAGCATCTGATGTGGGAGGTAAGATCAACGGCCTAAATCCAATTATTAGTTGCAACTAAAGTAGACCCGCTGAATCAATTGCTAAAGGGTGTATCAACACTTAGGCATTTCTGTCATTTAATAGATCTACCCTGGTTCAGAAGAAAACTGAGATTAGGAAGGGAAGCAATGAAGGAATTAGAAAAAAATTCTCAAGTGTAAGGATATGTCACTGGAGACCAAAACCAAAATCATCTACACTCTTGTATTTCCAATCACCATGTATGAGTGTGAAAGCTGGAGAGTTAAGAAAGCTGACAGGGAAAAATTGATTCGTTTGAAATGTGGTGCTGGAGGAGAGCTTAGCGGATACCCTGGACGGCCAGAAAGACCAACGAGTGGGTTTTAAATCAATTCAAGACTGAAGTATCTCTGGAGGCAAAAATGTTGAAACAGGCTGTCCAACTTTGGACAAATCATGAGAAGGCAGGATTCCCTGGAAAAGACAATGATGTTAGAAAAAGTGGAAGGCAGCAGGAAAAGAGGAAGACCAAAATATGAGATGGATTGAGTCACTAAAGGAAGCCACAGGCTTGAGTTTGCAAGAGCTGGGCAGGGCTGTTGAGGACAGGACATTTTGCAGAATGCTCATTCATAGGGTCACCATAAGTTGGAGGCAACGTGACGGCACAGAATGACAAGCAACCCTGGTTTGGACTACCAACTAGATTGTGACCAATGAAGTCCAGAGACTCTAATGTTATCTATGTGACCGCACAGATGCTAATCTAAGGTCTATTTTCTTCATACATATGGAGTAGGGGACTGGAAGGAAACGTGCCTGGAGTTGTCGACCAGAAAATAATGTTTCCCAAGCTCTCTGTCTGGAGCATGCCAGGAAAATGCATAGCTTCCTCTGAGGAGACAGTAAACCTAGCAGTAAACCATGCTTCTCTCCCCACTGCCCTTTCAAGGGCCATTGTAGAAACAAAAGGAGTTTCACAAGCTTTCTCCTTTTTGCAGAAAAATCTTTCTCGTGGCCCGTGGGGGCACCTTTGAGAGGCGCTCACATTCTCCCGGCATGCCGCTTGGAAAGGATTGTTCCAGGCCAAGGGATGAAAGGAAGAAGCACAAAGCAAGTTGGTTTTGCTTTGATGGCCAAAGAATGATATCTATGTTGGAGGGGGAGCTTGGTGCTGGGGGGGGGGGGAATAGGGTGAAATCTGGACGCCAGATCACTTCAGATTCAACCTTAAGACACTCCCAGCAACAACAAAGCATTCCTCGGACAAATAAAATCGATAGAAGCCCTGAAGAAGAGGGGCTCTGAGATGTAATTAGCCATCACACATTCTTGACCTAAACATTGTGGTGGATTGATGGGACAAAGCTCCCAGTACCTTTAGCTACATCTGAACCCCTCTGACCCTAATTCTCCCCTCCTGTCTCTAAATCAATGAGCCCAGCATTACAAGGACACCATCACACACACACACACACACAAATGTTATTCATAAATGATGAAACAATTCTGCTTCAAGGTTCCCAGTTCCTGAGAGTTGGATTAGTCATCTGCGTATGAATAAAGGCATGTCCTGATTCAGAAACACGGGACTGGAAGGAATATCAAGGAAAGACAAAATCGGATTTGATTATTTAAAACCTGGGAGATACCATCTTGATTCATGAATTCAAGGATTCGCAAGGGAAATCCCCAATCATGGACAGCAGGAGTAAAGGCAGACTTAGAGAACAGAATATATTTGAAAGCAGTGAGAAAGGAAGACAAGTCTTTGTCTTGTGTTCTCCTCTTGGTACAAGAACTGGAAAAGATACTGATGGGTAGAAGGAAATTTGGCTGAGGTCAGAGTACATTTAAGGTTTTAGGACTCCAGACTCTGCAGTTAGAGAGGTGGAAGGTCAAAGAGGCAGCTCCTTTGTTAAACTTACCCTACCAAAACAGAAAGCAGAAATAATGAGCACATTTGATATGCCAACCAAATCTTATAAAACATCTTCCACTTACATTGGACTTCATTCCAGGATAATCCCAGCAATTTCTTTGCCAGTAACAATATACCGGCATTCATAAATTTCTTCAAATTCGGGATAGAAAGGGTTTTTAAAAACTTTAAATGTGGAAGAAGTCCAAACAGATTCATTGTAAAAATTATTGTTCGACTCATTTTCTCCATAGTATATTTTAATCTCATTTTGCTTGCTTGGACAAAAGTTTGCAGTTGGGGCTGTGTTCACAGCCTGCTGATCAAATCTGGATGCAGGAGGTCCCAATTCAAAGCTGTGACTACGCTGGCAAACCAGATTAGAGCAATCTGGATTTTGCTGTGGTTTGATTCTCTTCTCAAAGGAATACACATACGGGGGGAGGAAAGAAAACAAAACAAAACAAAGGCACAGGGAAGTGTTTACAATAATACAATATCTAGTATAATCTTGGCTCCATGGCTGTGTTACAATACTAAAATCCATAACATATGCTATATTCTCTACTCATGTTTGTTTAAAACATTTTCCAGCTTTCTTTAACATATATTCTCGGGTTCTCACGTAATACCTCTGACAGGCTATCCATTTCTGCAATATCCAATAATTTTTTCAACAGCTCCTCCATCTTTGGATTTTCCTGATTTTTCCATTTTTTGGGCCCAGATCAACCTTGCAGCTGTAAATATGTGCAGCAACATATATATATATAATTTCTGGTTTAAAAGCTATCTTTTGTTGTATAATTTCTTGTGTAATATCTTTTATCTGTCTCCAAAATCTTTTTGCTCTATTGCGTGTCCACCACATATTTAAAAAAAATCCCGGGTTGCTGACAACACTTCCAACATGAGTTGCTAACCCCCGACGCCATTGTTGCCAGTTTTACAGGTGTAAAGTGCCATCTATAAAACATCTTTAAAACATTTTCTCTCAAGTTTACTGGTTTAATCCATCTAGAGTTATCATTCCACATTCGAGTTGGTATGCAATTCCCAGGAACTCCTGCCAGCACAGCTTGTCATGAAGGTTTCTGGGAGTTTTAGTCCAAGAACATCAGGAGACCCAAGGTTGTGAACCACAGGTAAGCAGGGGCTAAACTAATGTATCAATGCAATAATTCAGCGCTAGACTCAATCATTTATTTTAAAAACATTTTAAAACCCTTTTGGGGGGCACTAGGAAAAATATTGTAAGGGTGAATATTCCCATTGTCCCAAAGCATAACGTCCACCTTAGTACATCACTATAATACCATCTAAAAGTCTCTCTCTCTCTCTCTCTCTCTCTCTCTCACTCTCTCTCTCTCACACACACACACACACACACATGAAGCAACTGATCAAACAGGGAAATCACAGTGTGAATTATTCTGGCTTGGAAAAGGTAGAAGCCCCCAGAAGCAGGATAACAGACTCTGAATCAAAACCAAAAAAGGCTGTACTAATTTGCATTATGCGTTATGTGATCAGTAAAACTAACCCTTCACATGGAACCATTGTACTTCTGGAGTAAATCTCCAATTATTTGTCAGTGTAATCACACCCTCAGTCTGGTATTTGATTTGTGGTCCACCTGGTTTGATTTAGGTTTTGGGTCAGAATTGACCTTGCAGAAACCTTGTTTGCTTTTGCACTGAGGTTCATGAAATTTGCAGACATGGTAGACTTTACCACTGCAAAACCTCAGACAACTAGTTTCAGAGTTTGCATACCACACACACCTTTCTTTTCTTTTTCTTTTCTTCCACAAGAAAAGTGCCAAGAAGTACTCGGTTTTTATACTTAAATCAATGTGCCTAAACCGTATTAAAACAACTTTAATGTTTACCTACGACCTCCTTTTCTTCCTCTTCCTCTTTAGGTAGCTAAAGCTCAGCCTGAAGATCTGTGTTTCGTTTGGGGTGGGGGGTGAGGTACCTGAGAGGGCATTTGTGCAGTTGGAAAACCTGGTTGGGGAAAAAAAAACTTGGATCAAGCAAAGGAAGTGTTTCTTGCTAGCTTTCACACACTGCCATCCAGTCACAGTTTGTGAAAGCTTCTTAGGTCTTCTTCGCACCTAGCGAGAGATGAGAAAGTTGTTACATTTCTTTTTAATAAGAACATAACGGCATGTGTAAATTTCACATTTGCATGGAAAGCAGTTTGAAATGTTTGACTATGAAAAAGTCCAAATAGATTCGTCCATCCGGGCCAAGTCACGGTATTCTTAACTCTTAAAAGTCTGGGTTTGAATTCGTGAGCATAGAACTAAAGTGTGAAATTAGGGTAGCTGCCTCTTTTTGTGGAAGTGATTCTCTTCTGGAACAATTGTCGAGCGCACCTTCTGAGTGCTGAGTATGAATATATTGGATGCACCTGGTAAACATGGAGAAGAATGTCATTTTAGTTTATTTCTCAGGAGTTTTCCCAAATTCATAAATTTATTTGAGATGGAGAGGTTGAAAAAAATCTGAATGCTGGTGGTAATGAAACCAGCCGACATCATTCCAATTCACACTTGCAGATCCACCAACAAATATTGCATCCTGATCAAGGGAAGCAATGGTACCGCTCTATTCAGATATAATTAGGTTTTGCTTGTACTAATGCAGTGGTTCCCAACCTTGGGTTCCCAGATGTTTCTGGACTCAAACTTCCAGAAACCTTCAGCACTAGCTGTGCTGGCCAGGATTTCTGGGAGCTGCAGTCCGGGAACATCTAGGGACTCAAGGTTGGGGAACCACTGAACTAGTGTGTTCTCAGCGCCACAATTTAAGAAGGATACCAAAACGTTGGAACTTGCCTAGAACAGGCTGAGAAAGATGGTAAAGGGCCTGGAAAACAAGAGCTATGAAAAATGGTTGAAGGAATTTAGTATGTTTAGCCTAGAGAAGAGAAGACTGGGAGTTGATGTATCAGATGGGTTTTTGAATGAAAGATGGAGAAAGCTGATTTTCTATAGCTCTACAAGACAGAATCCAAGCTAATGGATACAAAAGGACAAGAAAGGAGATTTCTGCTACACACTATTAAGTACTTCTTGGTCATACTGGATAGCTCAGTGGTTTAGGTCTCTGGCTGTGGAGCCAGAGGTTGTGAGTTCAATTCCCCACTGTACCTCATTGATAAGGGCTGGACTCAATGATTTATAGGGTCCGTTCCAGCTCTGTAGTTCTAAGATGATGAGGTTGATGATAGCTCTTCAACAGTGGAATGTTCTGTCCCAGTTGATAGTGGATTCTCTTTTGATTGATGTTTTCAAACAATAATTGGATGGCCATCTGTTGGCGCATTAAGGCTGCCTGCTTGAAATGTTAGAGTTTTATTTGCAACCTCACGTATTAGTGACTAGGATGGACTTTTTCAAGCTGTGCTGATGATGTATTTATCCAGTATTAACCAATCATTTCTTCCGGCCTCTGAATTCAAAAAGAGTCCTGACTCTCTGCTGAGTCTCTCTTCCCCTCCCTTTAGTTTGTTGAAGGCATTTGTTTGTTCATTGTGGGTCTGTTCGGTTGGTAGTTTGTGTGCAGTAAAGAAAGCAGCATACCCTAGTCTGTAATTTCAAGGAACTGTAAGTAAATAAATGTTTTTTATTCTTTCTCCTACAAATGTCTCAAAGAAAGAGAGTTATTGAGACTTTAAGTGTCAGCTAATGAGAAAGGGGTGGACTATCTGGGTAACTTGTAGCTATTCTCCTCTGTAGATCTCTGTACTTCTACTACATAACAAAAAAAAAAAAGAATGTTAACAAGAAATGTAAAACTCTGCAATATGACGTTGTAAGCAAGGTAAGTTGCAAGCAAGCGGTGAAGAAACATGTGCAAATTAGCCTGAACTATTTTGTGTTTGAGGCTCTACTATATAAAGTAACCATCTATAAAGTATATAATATATTCAATATCTTAATAAGAAAGGGAAGGTAATTATTCTTTCCCCCTGTACCTCCTGCTGCCCCACCTTGTGTGTGTTCTGTGCCGTCAAGTTGGAACTCACTCATATCAACCCTAACAGGGCTTTCAAGGTAAGTGAGATATTTAAGGAGTGGTTCTACCAGTTCCGCTCCCCCAGTGAGTTTCCATGGCCAAGTGGGGATTCGAACCTTGTTCTCCAGAGTCCTAATCCGTCACTCTCTATCCACTACACCACACTGGAAATCCCCATCTTAACCAACCCTAAATCCATCCTTTGTTTCCAGAACACTTTCCTTGGATGTACTTTGCAGATGGACTCGGATGAACACTGAGGAATTAATGGATCATGCAGTCCAAATTGTGGAGACTTAATAGGTCTACGCAGTGGGCTTTCTCAGCTGGATAGCTCAGTGGCTTAGGCATCTGGCTGCAGAGCCAGAGGTTGGGAGTTCGATTCCCCGCTGGGCCTCCTTGAGAGGAGGTGAACTTGACGATCCATAGAGTCCCTTCCAGCTCTACAATTTAAAGGTTATTGTTGTTATTATAAGGTACAGGCCTGGGGAAATGTCCACCCCACAGAAAGTTAGGGAAAAGCACAAGGTGCTCCAGGGAGACTAAAAATAAGAGTTGCTGGATTCCTGGATGAAAGGAATCGGACACCCTCTAGTGGGAACGACTTGGCATGCTCTGTACGCAAACCTTTCCTTGCCATTGCTTCTCAGTGGGTTTTGGCCTCTGTGAGAGAGAGACCGTGTGTAAGACAACAGCTTTTCACAAGGCAGGAGAGAGAAGGGAGCAGCAGACAGTGGACGAGCGAGCTGCTTTGAGGCAGGACAACTTACTTGCAAAGAACAAGACACATTCACCAGCAATCCTACAGAATCTTAATATCTCTGTGTGTGTGTCTGTTTTAAACAAACCTTTTTACAGAGCGGTCATGCTGGCTGGGGGATTCTGGGAGTTGTGGTCCGCAGAAGTAACTTTTATGAGCTTTTTTAAAAGGTTGAAGTTACATTCTTAAAAGTGCTCAGCAAACTTGCAGAAACTCCATTGTGATCTAGTAACGCTCTCCGTATAAGGGTAGAAAAAGACCCACAGACCTGCCAGGCTATAAGGGGGCTTATAGGAATTTGAGGAGGAGCATCTGCAGATTGGGAGTCATCCCTGAAAGTGTTCAAAGGCAATAGCTATCCTGTCCGTGGATGATGGGAACTGTTCTCCAGCCCATGTGGAAGGTGCTGAATTGAGACACCTTCTGGGGTTCTTCTGTTGGATGAACATTTCATTGCATGGATGTTCATAACCCTTAAAGAGTTTCAAGAACCCGACTGTGCTCAAGGCTTCTGAAAGCAGCCAAGCTTCTCAAAATCAGTTAAACAAAAAGACTGATAAGGAAAGGAGGAGAAGGAGGAAGAGAAAGAAAGGGCTGTAAACCAGCATGAATAGCTCGCATTCGTTTTCAGTGGATGAGAAGGTCATAAGCAAAATACTTTCATGCTCAGTTAAGTGTAACCTTTTTGCAAAAGAGAGGGAGGTGCAAACCTGCTGGATAGCTCAGTGGTTTAGGTCTCTGGCTGTGGAGCCAGAAGTTGGGAGTTCGATTCCCCACTAGACCTCCCTCACAAGGACTAGACTCAATGATCCACAGGATCCTTTCCAGCTCTGAAGTTCTAAGATTATAAAACGTAAAGTCTTGTTTTCACTGTTTCTCCCAGTTCCCCCTGGGCTCTTGTCGTGTTGGGTTTTTGCTTCCCACTTCGAAATCTGTATGTGTTTTTCGTAAACATCTTTTCCCTAAACCTAAACCTATTTTCTTATGTCTTTCCCCCTAAAGTACACATTTTGGTAGGTATTTCACCAATGGATTAAGGTGTGTTTCTGCACATCGTTTAGCGGCACACCTTGTTAGTTGGTCACAATTTTGAAAATGTACAATGGTTTCGAAGATATGACCTTCCAGAGCGCAAGGTTTGAGAAACTGGAAAGTAGGGTTTTCCTGGTCTGGGAGGGACAGAATGGATCCTTATGTGTGAAGAATCCCTATGCCAATGAAGTTCTATCCTGTTGGCAGTAGAGGGTCGCAACATAGCTTAGTAAGGATCTCATTATTATTAGATTAGCATCTAATTAGTACTTTCAGAAGAGCCTGGCTGGATGAGACCAAAGGGACTGTCTCATCTAGTATCCTGTCTTCTGCAATAACAAATTAGATGTGTCTAGAAGCATACAAGTTCAACCTGGGCACAATAAACCCCTCCCTTCCACTCACGTTTCCCAGCAACTGGTATGCAGCAGCATTTTATTCATGCAACAATGAATCCTGGAAACGGACATCAGAAGCCAACAAGACTCTTCACAGTGTGAATTCATTATGTGTGCTCCCACCCTGATCCCTGCCGATCTGTCTCTTTACATACTCTGCACTCCAGATTGTTGTTGTTTAGTCGTTAAGTCGTGTCCGACTCTTCGTGACCCCATGGACCAGAGCACGCCAGGCCCTCCTGTCTTCCACTGCCTCCCGGAGTTTGGTCAAATTCATGTTGGTCGCTTCAATGATAGCACTCCAGATTATCTCAAATCATTTCAGTCTTTCTCTGGCTTTTGTTTATTTGTTTCTTTCTTTCAGTAAAGCAGGCTCCTCTGTACACTTCTCATCACATCTACACTTCTTCCTTTTCACTGATCACTTGGTGCCAGTATATTGGCCTTGCCATCTGTGGATGCTTTAAAATAATTATATATTTATATCTGCCTGGTTATTTTTTAACATACACCTTCTCACTGATTATGTTAACGATATCTTTCCATGTTAATTGCTTTGGCATAAGCTGGAAATAAATCAGACTAGTTTTCTCATCTTTGCATTCCCTGGTTTGTAACAAGAGAAAGAGAAACATGCAGGACTCCCAACCTTGGATCCCCAGATGTTCTTGGACTACAACTCCCAGGAGTCTTGGCCAGCACAGCTCGTGAACATCTGGAGACCCAAAGTTGGGAACCACTAGTTTAGAGGGAACCGAATACAAAACTGTTAATGGAAATCTTAATTCCATCAATCAACCCGTTGCAACCATAACCATGGAGTTCCACTCTTCGTTTAGTTAGGATTTCACACAAGTATAGAGAGTGTTCTTTCAGTTTTTCTAAGATCCATTTTGGGAATGCCAAGATGCATCCCTGCAGCTGCCTTACGATTAGAGACTGGTCTAACATCACTAGAATGCAGCGCTTGGCTCTTTGCTTTTAGATATTGGAACAAGGTAATACATGCTGATCCCTCTATGGGATATCTTAACCTTCTACAGAAAGATGTCCATAACAGCTCATGGCTTAAAGCTTTTCCAGCCAAACTGCATCTATTAGGGCTCTCTTTGGACTTTCTTTATGCCCAGGAATCCAAGGCAGCCAACTCTATCTTAGAAAAGCGGATCAGGGACATTGACTTCCAGTATTCTATTTCAATGGCTCGCAAAACATGCTCCATCTTGCACCTTGGCCTAAACTATAATTTCTCCCAAAGTGCTAGGTATTTAGAGAACTTGATTACCCCAAAATACAGGCATGTATTCTCAAGAGCCCGATTTAACTGTCTCCAATCCGCAATCTTAGATGGGCGATATTCTGGCACCCCTTACGAAAAAAGATTGTGCCCTTGTAAGGATAGAGAAATTGAAACTATGAAGCACGTCCTTTTCGAGTGCAATTGTTACAGAAACGAGCGTATTAAATTCCTTAAGCCCATAATGAATGTCTTCCCAGGTAGGACTCTGATTTGGCATACAAAATATTTATTAAGTGACACAAACAAGATAACCACCGAATCAGTGGCCAAATTCCTCCTCTCTGCCCAAAGAATACGAAAAACAATCTTGACCTCTACCTAACCCCGTCATTTAAAAAAAAAAAAAACCCATTGTATGGGTAATCTATTTTACTAATTTATACTGTTTTAGCTGTTTTGAAATGTTTTAATCGCTTCCATTTATTTTAAATATTACATGTATGTATTTTAATGGGTCAGAGACCGCAAAATAAAGATTGTTGTTGTTGTCTTAGTTTAGCTCAGGTGGATGCTTGGCTTACTGTAAGGTCTCATCTTCCTTCTTGTCAAGTCATGGTTCACAGCGTGCTAATCACCACTTAAGCCCCAAATGTTTGGGGGGCAAGGATATTTGCTCATGCCCCATCCCCGCTCAGCCATGGAAATTCACTAGGGGTGTGGAGGTGGTAAAACCACTCCTTAAATATCTCTCTTACCTTGAAAGCCCTATCAGGGTTGCTGTAAGTTGGTTCTGACTTGACAACACATAACAACAACAAAGCATAGAACTGAGACGTACTATGCCTGAAAGCTGTTCCACCAAGGTTGAGCTGTAAGGGATCAAGGCAGCTTCCTACAGACCTAATCTGTCTGGTGATCTTCCTTTTTGATTCTCAAGAATCCCATTTTGATTCTCAAAATGACCCCTGGAAATTGCAACAACTTCTATTGCAGGACTGAAAAAAGTGACTGCCTATAATGACCAATGCAAGTTTTCCAGGAGGTGCACCTTTCTTCTTTTACCTTGCTGTCTCCCCATTTTATTTTCCCATTTATGTCTATGTCTTCAAGACTGCTGGATAGCTCAGTGGTTTACATATCTGACTGGAGAGCAGGAGGTTAGGAGTTCAATTCCCCACTGTGCCTCCTTGACGACAGCGGGTCTCAATGATCCATAAGGTCCCTTCCAACTCTGTCGTTCTAAGATGATGATGATAACTGTAAATATAATGGAAGCTGTTTACACTCCAGAAGCAAAGGAATAAAACTCATGGGGCTTCTTTTAATGTTTTTCTACATTAACGTCCCTTATGCCACTGGAGGAAACAACCTTTCTGGGATGCTCAGGTCCTCCAGCTGTTAAAAGGCACATGGAGTCAATATGCTGGCAAAGTTAAAGGGGGAAAAAGAAAAGGGGGGGGGAACAAGAAATAAAGTAAAATATTGTGGCACTTTAAAGACTAACAGATTTATTTCAGTGTGACCTTTTGGGGATCCAGATCCACATTGGGCATGATTGTATCCCATTCTTCCTTTCACCTGTGAGGGACAGAGAAGGTAAGGCTATCAAAGCATTCACTTCTAATTTGTTGGCAAATAACATTTTCCATTTGCAAGGATGGTTTGTGTAAACTATAGTTTGCTCCCAACCTGGAATGGAATGAATGAAAATGCATCATGGTGTAAGAAATGTCCATGATGTAAGACTCACTCACAATATGAGAAAGCCACTGGAGAAGTTTGTGGAAACGTAGGCAAATTTTGACTGAGCAAACAAATCCATTCCTCAGGGTAATTAACACATCCTTTAGCCAGTAAAGTGGAACTGACAACAGGTTTCTTCCTTTGCATTTTGCTCATAGCTAAGTCTAATGCATATCTCAATCTGCTAAATTTGCTGCAGGAAACTTGACGAGTTCCCCTTTCTTGTATGAAAAAGGAGCTGAAGAAACCACCTGGCCAACCCCAAAGGCAGAACAGTCACCAAGCTGCTAAGGGTTTTTGAGAACTTCTTCGGATCAAATGACCTTTTGCCAGCAATTAATCCTAAAGTAAATAAAAGGCACACGGATGTCATTAGAGCCAGGAGCAAACTGATCAAGCTGTGAACAGAGCTGTTTCTGCTCAGATCAGCCAATGCCAACCAACCATGACCTTTAAAATGGTTCTTCAGCAGATCTTGCCCGTTGTTCGGAACTGTGCCATCAGTTGGTGATGCAGACCCCTGTCTACAAAGGAGCAGAAAAAGACCATCAAAAGTGGCAGAGACCTCTTCACAGGAAGAGCTCCGTAGAACTGCTGGATAGCTCAGTGGTTGAGAGGTTGAGAGTTCGGTTCCCCACGGAGCCTGCTGGACAGGGGCTGGACTCGATGAGTCCATCGGGTCCCTCCCAGCTCTGCAGTTCTATAATAATTATTATTATCTTTATCTTCCAGGGACCTGGAAGGACTATGTTACATGGAATGTGAGTCATATTTCCAAACAGTGTGGAAGTGAACCACATAGCATATTACTCCTGGTACAGGGTTTGCAGTGCTGAACTACTTACTACCTTTGGGAAAGTTATTATCTATTTTTTTAAGACTACAACTCCCAGAATGCTCCAGTCACCACGGCCATTGGGAGTTGTATTCTCTCTGTTGCTTAGTAATTCGAAAGGTGTGACTTCCAGTCCTGTCATTAGTACACAGCTTCCAGTGACCATAGTACTTTTTCCTTATTCAAAGACGGGCATAAGAGCCCTGATCTATGTCAGAGCTGTAGGCGGAGGAAGGGTGGAGTAGCATTAATTCTTCGTTCCCAATTTTATCCAACAGACAGGTTGTTCACAAATACTGTCACTATAAACAAGGTAACAAATATTGTCACTATCAACCCAGGTATGAAAGGACCTTCTCGGTGGTTATGCTAAAAGTTACGAAAGGTCGTCCTTTGAAATGCCTCCGGGTTCCCTCACTTCTGGTCTTGAGGTACATTTCGGAGGCCTCTTTGTTTCAGCAGATGTATAGGGTGTAATCATCAGGCTTATACACGAAAGCCAGGGTTCGCTAAACGTGAAGCCACAAGGGCACTTGTGTTAAGTGCTCCCCCATCCGGCCAGCTTTCCACTGTGCAACATGATCAATCTCACTACCAGTGTGAAAACAAGTACACAGTGGGGAAGCTAACAGAGCAGGGGCGGAGGGGTGTCCAAAATTAACCTTCCAAAGGGATCCTGGACAATATTTATTAAGCTTTCCTGCTGCTGTCTCTGGGTTAGGTGGTTTGGGGGCTTTTTCAAAATTATAATTTTAAATATTTAAATTGCAGTTTTAGTGAGTGGGTGTTTGTTTTGTTAGCACACTGCTGGGAGTGATTTTTCCAGTCAAAATAATGATTTGTGGGATAGTACAAGAACTGCCAAGCTGAAGACATCAGAAGCTGTGAGGAGCGCTAACCCCTGCTGACCTGTGAGAACTGCTAGCGCCTGCTGTTCCAGGTCAATCACAACACAAAAAGTGTTTGTTTGAGTTGTGGTTTTTTGTTGTTTTTTTGTTTTGTTTTTTGGAATTCCTACAACCAAGCAAGACCTTTCTCTCAAAATTTTGTCATACAAGGCCTAACCAAGAGGCTGGAACAACACTAAATCTTCTTGTTTCTCTCCTATCAGAGGCTGGTGCTTATCACACTTATTTCAGCTTTGGATGTTGTTTCCATATTAAATGGTGTTCTTTAAAAAAAGAAACATCTCCACCAGTGAAATCAAGCTTCAATGCTTTATTTATTAGTTCTTTATGAGACCGTGTCTATCTCAGTGAAAAATGGAGTTTTTAAAAAAAAAAATCCAAAATCTAGTCAGTATTGAGGGAAGATGAGAGCAAAGTAGCCATATTTAGAGTAACGCTGCTTTTATTTATGCTTTTGGGGTAGTTTTGAAGTCAGTTTAGGTTACATGCTCATGTTCAGTGCTGCCAGGAACGGCGTCCACATTCTGTGGAGTCACCGTATTCCCTTGACATCGTCTGATGGGCCCCCAGGTAGTGATGGGAACATAATGTCCCTTGACACAGATAACCTCCAGTAAATGAGCAAACTCTTTCATGACATGTTGATTATGGCAAATGGAAAGAACAGATTGTGGAGCGGGCCAGCAGTGATTTGTTCCACTGGGGTCTTTCAACTATCCAAGCCATAATTACTTCTTAAAAGTCCCACTGAACTCTGTGAGACTTGGAAATAAATTTAGCAAAAGAGGCTGTCAAAAGAGGAAGAGAGGAAGTAAATGAAACAAATCTTTCGGCCAGCAAGAGGAATAACCAAGATCAGAATTTCAAATGATCATAGGGCTGGATGAGCAGTAAGGCTAAGTATACTGTTGAGTAAGAAGGGTAGCTATCCTTTTAATACAGCCAAAATAATGAGACAACTGTGAAATAATGTGTTATAATAAGAAGAGGAATTAGGTAATCCTTTTATTGGATTTAACGAAAGTTAAAAGATGGGGCAAGAATGCTTTTGAGTCTTTCAATCTCTTCACCACACCGAGCCTTACAAAACTCGAGAAGTGAGGAGGAGAGAGAGAAGTTCAAAGTTCATCCTGGTCAGGTGTTATAGCTATGGAAGCCGTCATTATTTAAGTTCCATGTTGGGAACTACAAGCTTGGTGGCCCATCAGGTTGCTTCTCAAGGAATTTAGGAACAACCAGTTGCCTATCTCCAGTTCAACAGATAAAATGGATGCAAGCACTCAAGCAAACTTTCTGTTCATTGTCATTGAGTTGAACCACAAGCCCTGAGTAACGTGGCAATCCCCGTATCAGCCATGCTGAGGGCTAAAATTAGATGGTGCGCAATGCAAATATGTTAAATGGAAACCAAATTATGCTATTAGCAAAAAATAAAAATAAAAATGCAATCTTCTGAGCAGGGGCAGTTGAAGGCAGGATGTTTTGCAAACTGCTCATTCATGGGGTCATCATAAGTCGGAGGCGACTTGACAGCACGTAACAACAAACAATCCTTTGCAATACAGTCTCTTATCAGCAGTGGCATAAACAACATAGGCTTGGTCCTATTTATTTATTTAATTTATTTTTTAAAAATATTTTTACCCCACCTTTCTCCTTTAAAAGGACCCAAGGTGGCTTACATCCTTGAAAGACAATATTTAAAGCTGAAAACAATGAGTATACAACAGTGATTTACATCATTAAAATACAACATTTAATCTCTGTCATTTTCTTTTCCTTATGAACACAATGTAGTGTGGGAGGAAAGAAAGTTCAGGTCCCCAAATCCCATGTGATCCTAGTCCCTCTGTATTCAGCACTGGTTAGGCCACATCTAGAGGACTGTGTCCAGTTCTGGACACCACACTTTAAGAAGGATGCCAACAAACTGGAGCAAGTTCAGAGGAGGGCAACAAGGATGATCATGGGATTGGAAACCAAGCTCTGTGAGGAAAGACTGAAAGAACTGGGCATGTTTAGCCTCGAGAAAATAAGGCTGAGGGGAGATAGGATGGCAATTTTCAAATACTGGAAAGGCTGTCATACAGAGGAGGGGTGGGATCTGTTCTCAAGTCATCCCAGAGTTCCGGACACATAATAATGGGCTCAAGCTACAGAAAGCCAGATTTCAGCTGAGCATCAGGAAAAACTTCTTAACTGTTAGATCAGTAAGACAATGAAACCAATGACCTCGGGAGGTGGTGAGCGCTCCAACACTGGAGGCATTCAAGGGAACACTCAACAGCCATCTGTCAGATCTTCTTTGATTTGGATTCTTTAATGGAGCAAGGGGGTGGAGTCAATTGCCCCTTCCAACTCAATTAATCTATGATTCTATGAAGGATGTTCTCAACCTATTTCGGATCAAGGAAAACAGCCCCATAGCCACATGACACATTGAGAGGGTAAATCCAAATGTAGTTTGCCGAGCGTCTCATCTAGTTTGGTCTCGAGTCATACACAGTTGGTCTGCAGTGTATAAGAACCCCATCTCAGCTCTATGGAAATGATGGTGTTGATCAAACATGTGATAATAAAACTGTTATTAAGTCCTTGCCTTCTGTTGCATTTGCCACGGAACTGAAGGGGGAGAATAATACTAACTGCTCATTTAAGGCGAGATGTCTCTTTGCCCCCCTCTTACCCACCCACCTCTTCTGCCTATCTAGTCCAGAGTTCATTTGACAATCTGAGAGAATTTCGCTCCCCTGCAGCACTTGCTTAAATTTTTAACAGATGGCCTGTAATAAGTAAATTGAAAAGTGCAAATAAGGTTAAAACAATTTTTCGTTATTGAATATCATTAACTTCAAGGCTGCCCACTTTAAAATGCTAATTAAGCTTCGCTTTCCCCTTTTGTGGGGTCCTTGCGAAGACAAATGGCTTTGGAGTAAATTAATCTTGTTTGCAAAGGACTGGGTCTGGAGAAAATCTGATGAATAGATCTTCTTCCCTCCCACCCAAGGTTATGCAACACATTTTTGAAAACTTCCACAGTCTATGGCCTCTGGTGCCAATTAATTTCCCTCCTAAAACTATAAAAAGGGTCAACAAGAGCATTAAGGACTGAGGGACACAGGTTAAATAGCAAAATACACCCCTTGCCTGTCCAGGGTTTTGAGCTTTGCTAACATCAAGGCCAGCAATTATGTGGTTAGTGAGCCCAAGTCAATGCCTGAATCTCTATCTTCTATGAATATTTCCACTCAGGAATCTGGGTACATAGTGTTGTTTTTAATAAGACTAGCTTCAGATCACAGCTTGTATCTTTGTGTGTACAAGGAAAAGAAATGACTCAGAGGAACACACAATGAAGCATTCATTGAGGGACTGAGCCATGGGCTCACATGAGGCCCCCAAGTGAAATACTCAGTGGCAAGGGCAGGCTTCTTAGAAGAGGCTTCCTTGAGCGTAGAGGATCTCCTGACTGGAAAAAACACCCCCACCCATCAGCACCTGCCCAAAGGACTGCAGCCAAGCACTTCTTCCCAGAGATATCATCTGTTCTGGAGCCTGCAGTTAAACTCTTGGTGAGATCCAAGCAGCTCAGCTATAGAAGTCCGAACCTTGGGACTGCAAGAGTATTGGAAACAACATTCCATTGGAGTTCCGTATCTCTCCTGCCATGTTCTTGTATCCTGGCTTGTATCCTTGAACCTGGCTATGACTCCCTTCTATGAATGGCTTCCAACTGATATAGTTTGGCTTTGCCTTCTGGAATCTCCCTCCCTGTGTTCTGTTCCAACTGGACTAGCTTGACTCTGGAATGTTATTGAATTTTAGCTTCAGGTCTCTCATTTAGTTTACCCAACTCACTGGTAAGACTCTATTAGTGTGACCTCTGCTTTGCCTTTTGACTCTGCGTCTGGACTCTCCTTTCCTGATCTGTCTATTTGATGCACATTGACCTCAGATTGCTAAAACCTAGCCATAGCACTAGTTTGCCTGGGAACAGACCAGCAGCTTGAAAAAGTATTGGCACCCCATTGTGACCTGACTGTTGAGTGAAACAGCGAGGCATCTATTTACATAACCTCCACAGTAGCCTACTGCACTGAAATCACTTTGCACAAGAACCATCCTCAAGTGTATTACTTAGGGTATGATCACATGAAAAAATAGATCACAATCTAGACCACTTCAGGAACAGCCCAGTGTAATGTTTTTTTTCCCTAATGATCACACACCACACAAGGAAATGAACTCCAGCCCAATCCCAATCCATGTCTAAAGCAAACCTTTTTTGGTTCAGCTGTAGGCCTTCTACTTTTTTGTATTAGGCTGGAGTGATTCCTCAGCAGATGGGTCATTTTAAGGGAGATTACTCTGGTGCAATCAGGCACACACCTTTGCAGCTGTCTGATTGCACCCTGACTAGTCACACATCCCTTCAGTCCTTGTACATGAGAGGTGTGCATACAAATGAAAATGAAACTAAAAATTTATAAAAATCAGCTCCTCCAGCATCATCACTGAGAGGGCTGCAGATCTCTGTATAATGACTGTTCCCAACATATATTTAGCCAGAATATCCAAAGCCATCTTTGCTTATTTTATTTATTCATTAAATTTTCAGATCACCTTTTTAGCCATAAGAGCTCCCATATCAATTGACACAGAGCAGAAATTAAATTAATGCTCCTTTAAATCAGTCACAACAATGTAATCGATCCATTGCAATAGCTGATGTGTAAGATGTGGAAGCACTGGGAACAAAACTGATTTGGTGATGCAAGCCATTCAAACAGTATCTCCTTTGAAAAAAATATCTCTATAGCTGCTGAAGAAATGCAGTTTTCCACCAGGACATACACATCCCTTTGAAGATCCACATTCCTCTGAGTCAAGCGAATAGGGAGAAAGATTTCGGGGAAAACATCCTAACTTTTAGAGCAGTGTGACAATGGAACTAATGACCTTGGGAGATGTGAGCGCTCCAACGCTGGAGACTTTCAAAAGAAAATTGGACAACCATCTGTCAGATCTGCTTTGACTTGGATTCCTGCATTGAGCAGCAGGTTGGACTCGATAGTCTTATAGGCCCCTTCCAACTCCATGATTCTATGTTTCTATGACCAGTCACTCTCTCCCGGATGCAACCATTGTGAGGATAATTGGGGAAGTGCTATGTACACTGCCTTGAACTCATGGGAAAGAAAAATTCAGCCCACAAATAGAAGTTCACCAACATCGAGAGGGCCAAAGGTTCCTCAGCCTGGTTTTAGATCCAAACCAGGCTGAGAAAGATATCAAAAGTCTATATGCAGCAACAGGTCACTGGCCTGTATCTGCACGGTATTTCTGTATGGATGTGTTAAGAAGAGTTTGAACAAAGGAACTTTTGGTATGTTACGGAAGTAGGAGGGCCGAGAGGAAGAAACACATTCTTTTTTAATTCGGGGAGGGCTTGGGAAACAGAAACCTTGAGTTACTATTCCCCCACATCCTGCCAAAGGTGAGCAGGACTTACAGAGCTGAACGCTGGAAGGTGGAAACAAAATGAAGGTGGAAAGGCCAAAATGTATGCCTGTAGGCTTAAGTTCTACATGAGCACAGGATGCAAGACTGTGGAAATGTGTCTACTACTTACACAGCACAGAAATTAAGCCTGGGTGCTTAATTGACTATTGATGGACTATGCCTTGGCGGATACAAGCTGATATTTAAGTACAGATACCTCTTATCTTAGAGCAAGGGGGTCCGTGGGCCAAATATCCCTAGCCCACCAACACCTTAGTTTCTTTAAAATTATTATTATTATGACTGAAAAAAAGGGCTCTTGAGCCCTCTGGTAGCTCAGGCGTGCAATTTTGTCTTGGTTTTGCCCTCTCCTCAACCTGTGCAGGCCGGAGGCAGGGAACTCTTGACAAAACGGGGTGTGTGCAACCCATCCCCAGACTTCCAAAAGTTGTCCGTCCCATCTTAATGCCTGGTGGAGCTTTTACCACATTATGGCCATTCTCATCTACTACATGCTACGGCCACTTCATTCAACCTTGTCCTCTGCTCCTAACCTTCGCTCGTTTTAATGCCACTACTTCCCTCTTATTTCTTAACAGGGAAAAATCTCTTGAAGGGACAAACCATCTGGACCACCAAGAAATGGCCCCCACGGACAAAATGAATCTGAAAGATTTCCAGTTTCCATTTCCAGTTTTGAAAAAGGTGTACTGACAGTGGTGGGGAAGTTCTATGATGCATGGGGTCGGGCAGCGGTGTCCTGTTTATAAGGTGAATCACATTCCCCCCCCCCCCCCATTCCAGGAAAAGAGAGGATCAGAAGAGGGCCAGCTTTGCACAAACCAGTCTGGAAATACTGTTAAACTTAAGAGGTTTTCTTTAAAAAAAAAGAAAAGAACAATATTTAGCTCAATGGGTAAAGCTAAGGAAGCTGGTAAGAGATATTCCTGAGGAATCATCATGAAATCTTAAATAAGAGAGGAGAGGGACACTCCCACCTTTTCCCCAAAACAGGTATTCCCATGGCACACTGGAATAGTTCCCAAGACAACCACTCTGTGTTGCAGGCTGAGCTTAGGGGCACCTGTCTTGAGAGAAATCTACCATACCCAGATTGCAACCAGATGCTCTTTGACAATGTACATTTATGCCTCCCGCCTGGGGCTGGCATCAAACCTAACCTTCAGAGTAATCGCTTGCAGTGGTTTTGGTTTTAAAACATCCCCTGTATTTGCTGCACGCACACATACATACACACCCCACACACCAAAAATAGTTAAACCGAAGAGGATTCAGCAGAGATCAAATTAGGTGTTACTGGATCAATGGTGTCTTTTAAAGCATGAACGGTGGGTCTGTAGCTTCAGTTTGTCAGCGCTTTGAAAGCAAATCCCTTCAGAAAGCGCCAACTGGTTTGTTTCCATTTCCATGATAAAGGGCTTTAGACAGCAAAGAAAATAATTTTTCATTGTGTCAAGCTTATTGGAGAATCAATAAACGTTTTGCAGATGGATTAGAGGTAGGTCTCAGGGACCATCATGTTAAAAGGGAACAGCCGCAGCTCTGGGCTATCTGAGTCAATGCTTTGTATTCAAGATCCAGGCAGCTAGAAGTGGTAGGAAAAAAAGGAGAAGCGAACAAGCAAAAAAGTGTTAACAGGGGTAAAAAAAATGCTTAAGAATTGCCATGTCAATCAAAAATGTTTTCAGAGCTCAAAAGAGGGCTGTGATTCCTGTAGAGCGTCCACCTTCCAGATGCCTTATCCCATTTCTTTGTTCAAATGATTCTCAGAGTCAAACTACAGGAGGTGGTCAGCTCACCTTCTGTAGTTTGTTAGTCCTTCAGCTATGATATTCTTCAGTGCTCTGTGCTTGAGCAGATTTGCAAAGGAAGCCTGCGTTTACCCCCTGACCACCAATTACAAAACAGTGCATGCTAATTTGCAAAAGGCAGAGGGGACAAAATGTTATGCTAGGAGAAAAAGATGCGGGAGAGCTTCTGATGGACATAGTAGACAACCCTAAGGTAGAAGGATCACTAGTTTGCCATTCAAGATGGAAAGATGCCTCATATTTTAGCAGAGGGCCAATAATTCTCTGATAGAGCACCTGCTTTGTGGGTCGAAGCTTCCAGAATCAACTCCTGGCCTCAGTAAATTCATCTCTGACACCAGGAATGCGGGGAGAGAAATCCTGCCTGATTTCAGACAAGAACATCAGCTGTAATTAAGAGTACTGGGCAGTGATGGAATATATATTTCTTTGAAAAAAGGAGGAGGAGGGAGGGTCTTAAATAGGCAAAAAAAGTGTGGGGGGGGAATCTGCATCTCAATTTGAGATGGTCAAGATCTATGTCTGGAAATGAACTGCAAATGCAGACTTACCCTACCCATTTTTTTTTCACCTGCCAAACAAATAAGCATGAACTATTGATTGTGGTGGGGAAAACAATTTTTTATGGGAAATGATGGTTGTTCAGAACTCTAGTCTCAAGCTGTGACCCCATCTGGCCAATAGAAATGGCCTATATTGGAGGTTCCCTGGCCACTTCGATCCCAGAACTTCTTGCTGATTATCTTCCTTTTCATTTGGGCATTTTATCGGTGAGTTGGCTTACGAAGAAGAGGGCAACCCACTTTTCGGTTTGTTTTGCAGTAATTTCTTTTATATATATACACACACTTCTTGAGAGTTTGTTTTGAAGGCTCACAATTATTCAGATCGTTTGTGAGGCACAGAAGGAAATGTTAATTCCACTCCCAGCATTGTATGACTTGCACCAGTGAACTGGTTGAGTTAAAGATGCCTTGCACAAAGGGGGTAATTATTTCCTTTCTTCTAATGCCCATCTGACCCAAGTTAGGACTTCTACAACAGAAGAAAAACTCAAGTGTTTGGCACTACATGGATGATACACATTGACTTTGTCTATATTTATTTTTCACCGTTTTTCTGGTTTTAACACATCTAAGCTGCTTCTCTCAAACAGTGGCACAGAAGGGAATATACAGAGGAATCACCACATGGACAGGTGCAGGATGCCTACAACCCACATCGTTAATATCTGAAAGATTTGCTCTGACCCTAGTTGAGTAACACTAGTACAGCTGCAATACAGACTGGTATCGTTAATTCTTCTCCACACAAGATTTTTCTTAAAATATAAAATAAAATAAAACTTGCAGTGTGGGCCATTTTTGGCCCCTTGGGAATTCCAATATATTGAAGGTTAGCAGTAGAAGCCAGAGTCAGGATTAGAATTAGAAGTCTTTTTATTTCCGGAAACCCACTGGAAATTCCAACGTACACCTTCATTTTGAATGTAGCCAACCTACTGACAACCAGAGCATGTCACATCTGCTGAAGCCTTGCTACACAACCTTGGGCTTAGTACATTGGCCTGCATGGACCATGAATTGTCTTCCGTTGTCTAACACCAAGCTGGTAGGAAGAAAGAGGTAAGCACAGAAAGGCACAATGACATATGGGCTTTGGAACACCAGTGATGGCAGACAGTAGCCAGCAATCAAATGACACCAGTGTTTGTTACTTGGCTCTTAGACAACATATCACATCACAGTCCGTTTCAAGTACAAAAGGAAGGAATGCATTATTCAATTAAAATTATGGTTTCTTCTGATCTTCACTCCTCTTTACATTTAAATGAGGCAATCACTTGACTTTGGTTTCTCTCGTAAAATGTTATTTTGAGTGCTTCAGCACTTGCCCCTCAAGATCCATGTACCGTTTAAGCAAAGGCGGGTAAACCTAAGAAGAAGAGAAGAAGGGTTAACAAAGGGTTACATTTGAAAAGGACCAGGAATATTTACATTTAACCAAATCTGTCAGTTGTGTGCTCTCATATATGGTTTCTGTGCCTCCAGAGGAAATGTTTCAGGCTACCGTCTATAACCAAACAAGGCTCCCCCATCCTTCCCTTCGAAGGAAAGATTTCCCCTTTCCATTTTGGTCACGCAAGTCATGGGGCAAATGCCATTCTGCTGGATTGCTTCGTGAGGTCCACAAAAGCATCACTCATATGCCAAAGCAAGTTCTGCAGCAGGAAAGGGAAACCAGGATTCTGCAGGCGATCCCATGAAATAACCAGTGACAGGTACGTTGCTTCTTTTTTACTTTATGATAAAGATGGCAAGAATACTCACTAAGTTCCTCATTCTCATAGATTCAGGCCCTCTTGCTGAAATGAGAAAACCCAGTGAAGAATTCTTAAGCACCCCAAGATGCCTCGCTTCCAGTTCAAGAGCTGTACAATGGCCGATTCCCAACCTTCCCTTTAGGTGAGACAGAAAGATCAGTTCTGCTGCCTCTTGGCTTGATCCTTAAACAATCTCCATAACATTTCCAATCATCTTTTCCTACCTTTTCATATCAGCAGTCCGGACCTAAAGTGTGCTGACAAAGTTATAGGTGCTCCGGGAGATGAAAAAGTACTTCATCATCTAACTTGTTGAAGAAGGGGGTAGATGGTCTCAAGGTGGGCTACAGGCTGGATTTTTGCCTCCAGCCCCCATCATGAGGGCCCAGGAATGGCCACTTTCATCCATTTAAAAAAATGTAAACAGAAAGTGCTGCAGTAAGATTTATTTGTTCATTTGAGGATGGGAGGGGGGACCTTACCAGACCTCTCCCCAAATCTCTGATATGAAAACCAGGCTCACAGAGGCCACCAGGAGCAAAAATAGGGAAATGTTCGTTTGCTTTTTTTAATTGTCTCTTTTAAAATTGGGGGGGGGGGGGAGCTCTGGCAACCTGAAAATGACCTTGGGGATATGCACAGTGCCTATTCTTGCAATAAAACTACACCATGAACATTAAAAAAAAACCAGCTTGTCAAGAATAGTAATAAGAGCGTAAGGATTCAAAGGGATGCTTCTCTTCCTCCACATAGGAACATTTAAGCAAGCCATGCCCAGTTACTGTCTGCCGTGGCACTATCCAATGAGACCCACACTATGCAGTCGAGCTGATTGTCTTGCTCAGCTTATAGTCCTTCCACCTTTTCCAACACTTGGGTGGGACTGCAATTTCCATCAGCTTCCAATCAGGCAGGCTAGAGATGATGACCATGGGCTGGCTGGAAAAGATGGGGCTTGTGGTCCAAAACATCTGAAGGGTATCAAGTTGAAGATTAAGCCAGTGGACAAAGTGCTGGTTGTAGCCATGAAGACTCAAGATGAAATCCCAGTTCAACTCTTATGTTCACCTGGGTGCCCTCTACCAAGTTGCTCATCTCTTCTCTTGCTGTAAAATAGAGATCGGCTGACTGAGCTTTTGTGAGATGGACTGTAAAGTAGGTTATGCAGTAAAATGTACACAAAATGTTTTCTGTTGCTCATGGCACAGCAGTTAAACTGCAACACTGCAGTGAAGACTCCGCTCACTACTTGACTTCAATCCCGGGATCAGGTAGCTGGCTCAAGGTTGACTCAGCCTTCCATCCTTCCAAGGCTGTTAAATTAAGTACCCAGCTCTCTGGCAAGGGCGGGGGGAAGCACAGCCTGCATAATCAAATTTCAAGCCACCCAGAGACAGCTTTAAGCACTATGGGGTGGTATATAAGCAGCATGCTTTATTTTATCTTAGCAGATCTTTCACAGCTATGTTTTAAAGGCAGACTCTGCTAGTTTCTGCAGCGATTCTGGTGGTGATCAGATAAAGGTGATTCAATTTATGCAGCAGTGGTATGTATCCCTACATATTTCAAGGAGAAGCCTTAAAATCACGGAAGATTTTTAGCTACTATTTTGATGAAATCATACCGGTCTGAGATCCCAAAGTTCTGTGACTCTTTCCTCACCCACTGGGTTTTTTTCTTTGTCAGATCTCTCCTTCACATCAAGAAAGTGTTGGGAGACTGTTCACCCCTCACAAGATTTCTCACCCAGCACAAGACCGAGACTATCACACAACCTGTAAAATATGTGTCTAGGTACAACGAGTGCCTTTTCCCTCTGCAGAACAAATTGCATACATTCACACACAACCAGCACAGAAGGACTGGGTGATTGATCAAAAATACATAAACAACCAGTCTGATAGGTGTAAATTCTAAAGATCTGCATAACAAGGCAGCAACTACTGAGGCTAGCTGTGCAATCTGCAGTTTGCCCAAATCGGGCAATTTATGGGGGGAAAATGTAAATGCAAAAACTCTCATTAAAACTAATAAAAAACACTTTGTTGTCACATAGAAGACAAGAATATGTCTGCTGTTTCTCCTTCTTCCGTAGGAGAATAAGACAAGCAAGGCTTTACACCCCTTTTTTTCATAAACACCTATTATATTTGCATCTACCATAGTCACGTCTAATAATCATAAAAGGATTGTGTGCTATCAAGTCAGTTCCCATATATGTCCACCCTTGCCTGGGTTTTCCAGGTACAGCGCATTCCGAAATGGTTTCCTTCTTCCGGAGGCACTTTGGGACTGTGCAGCTGCCCCAGGTTAGACAGGAGGCCCAGTGGGGGGACTCAAACCCCCCAACCTGTGGCTCTGGAGCCAGGCGCTCAACTCATTGAGCTCTCCAGCCGATTCACACCAAAGCACTGCTTTTTAAAAAGTGCCAAGCTTGCCTACATTCCTCAGCAAGAAAAAGTGAATTCTGGACCCTGTAGAAATGATGCCAATTAAGCAGCTTTGTTCACTTGTCCATTATTTGTCCAGCTTCTGCTGATCATGGCCAAGGAACAGATGCTAACACCGACTTTGCTTAGTTCCATTCGAGGGTGGGCTAAGATGGAGAGGAAACGTCCATCAGCCCAACTAAGAGCAGGTCCCCCATCTCCTTCCAAACCTCTTCTTCAATTCCACCTAATTATTATGCAACAATGACATAAAGTAGGGAGAAGTTGGCATCTATTTCTTTCTCTCCCTCACCTTGTTTCTTCTTTGGCGCTTCTTTTTGGCTCAAGCATATTTCATTGTAAATTATGGTGGCACCTATCTTAAGTTTTATACCACACTTAAGGAGTATCTTGTTGTAGGCAAAGAGAGGTAGTGGGTTCCCACCCACCCCCTTTATCCTAAGGGCAGAAAAAGGTTTTAGGAGGGAAGAAGCCAACTGGCCTTGAGCCTCAGAGAAGGAGGATGCTTGGCAAAAGGGAGGGAGACTGCCCGCTTCCCACCAAAAATGACCACTGCCTACCCCGCTCACCCCTGCTGCAACATAGCACAACATCTTGTTTTTCTTGAATATATATGCTGGAGCAAGCAAAGTACCAAACAAGCACTTATGGCTGTATTAGGGACATCAATATGTCAGGCAAAAATAGCTCTTTTATTTACTGAAATATCTATAGTCAAGCCTCACTAATTCTCACTTTGATTATCAGCAACTCTGATAAAGCCTGCTTGCTTTGTGCCAGCAGAGATTTAATAGCACAGTTCCATGTTACTGGAAATTGCCTGTGCTGCTGAGATAGCAAGCTCTCCGTTCCTCTCCCTGCATAGTACTACCAGGAGTGATAGTAATATTACTACTAGTAGTAATACTAGTAGTAGTAGTAGTAGTAGTAGTAGAAATTATTGCTATTAATAATTTATTATTATTCAAAAACACCAGGCACAATCAAAATTATAAAAACATTGACTGCTACCCTGTTTCCCCGAAAACAAGACCTAACCTGAAAATAAGCCCTAGTATGATTTTTCAGGATGCTCGTAATATAAGCCCTCCCCCAAAATAAGCCCCAGTTAAGTGAAACCCCGCTCTCCACCACTGTGCAGCAACCAGATGACATGACTGTATTTGAATAAATGTAGATTGCTGTACATGAAAAAAATAAAACATCCCCTGAAAATAAGCCCTAATGCGTTTTTTTGAGCAAAAATTAATATAAGACTCTGTCTTATTTTCGGGGAAACGCGGGTATTATATAACAGATACAAGTTTTAACCAAAAAACTACATATTTCTTAAATACTGACGTAGTATATATGCTGATCCTAATATTGCTGTTTTTTGTAGACCTGATGATATTATGATTATGATTATGATTATGATTATTATTGCTACAAACAGTGGAAAACAGGAGAAACCATACGATGGCACCTTTTTATATAGACACGCTGGAGCATTGTGGCGAATGCATTGCTCTAAATCAAAAGTGTCAGAAGAAACGAACGACTCCATTTAAGGCTACAGTGCTTTTGACTGTTTTATCGGACTTGAATGCTTAACTTGCTAATTTGCAAAATTCAAGCATCTGCTGCAACACGTCTCGCAGCCATTAGCATGAATAACTGATGTTCGGCTGTTGTTTTATACCCACGTGAACGTGGAGGGAAAATTAAACCTATCCCTCTTCCTTTGTCTCTATTAATTTTCGGCAAAATTCAGCACAGGGGGTGGGGAGGGAATTCCCTTTTGTTCCTGTAAATACGATTTACGGAAGAAAGACAAGATTGCAAGGCTTCTTGAAATCCTAAAATGTAGTAGGCTAGATGACAAAATCAAATATGTTCTTTGAAATCTGGTTTCTTTTGTCCTGAACCTGCTCGAATTTAAGACGAAACTTAAATAACCAGAAGGACTGTTACCTGACTTGAAGAAATCTTAGTTGATTGAGTTTTAATCAATTGCCTCATGTCAATTACATCTCCATGCACTGCATATGGATAAAACATTAATTTTTAAGAAAAAAATATATATTATTTTTTACAGGATACCTCTACATGTCACAGTTGGACTTCCCAGGAAGACGTAAATACATAATTTTCTTTTTGTGACCACCTGATTTTATAAAACATCTGCACTATTAAAAAAGGGGCCCTGTTAACTTTTTAATCAATCAAATTTCATTTTAACCAATTAAGCTAATCAGTCAACAAAATGTTAAAAGCCTAGTTCTCAAGCTTCAAGATGGAGACCCACCTTTTTAACCTTGAAGACTACCGGTGAGGTAAGAGAGGTTGCCACCAATTAATTTGAGGTGATGCTTACTTTTTCAATTTTTTTTAAAAAAATCTAAGCTGTATTCCACTCTGCTCATAATTAAATCTCATTCAAGTAACCTGCCTGAAAAAGCAAGTTATTTTCAGTAGCAGATTAACAAAGAGTTGTTACCGACTAGCACTGACCACCCCAACAGCTGCTCCTTAAACACCTGGCTGCACCCCAACTCACTGTATTCCACCATGGGTTCATTTCACATAAGAATCTTGTGGCACAGTGGTTAATCTGAAGTACTGCAGTGAAGATTCTACTCACAATCTGAGATCAATCCCAGGTTCAGGTAGCCGGCTCAAGGTTGACCCAACCTTCCATCCTTCTACGGTGGGTAAACTGAATACCCAGCTCACACAGGGGGGGGGGGGGGCAGAGGCAATGCATACCCTGCATAATTTAATTGTAAACCACCCAGCAAGAGTGTTAAGCACTATGAGGCGGTAGAGTAGGGCCCCTGTATCTGCAGAATTGGTATCCACAGTTTCACTTCTCCACAATCTGAAATTATTAAAGGAAAAACCAAGAAATACACACTTCAAAGATGTAATTATCAGAACTGGCCATTAGAGGGAGCCAGAGGACCATGCTATGTATAGGGTTTGCTATTATCCATGGTTCCCAGCATACGTGTGGGGGGGTACTGTATATGAGCAGCACACTTTGAGTTTTTTTGCATTTTCACCCCAATGTGCAGAATCCTGAGACACTCTGGCTTGTGACCTCCCCATCCTCTCTTCTCCAGCTGTTTTGGGTGGGTGGGTGGGGAGGAAATCTGGAGGGGTAGCCTTGTCAGTCTGTTGTGGCAAAATCTATCAAACAAAACCTTATTCCACCTAGGAAACTAGCACATACATCATGGGTTAAGCTTCCAAGCCCATGAAAGCTTATGCCTAACAACAGACACAACCCCCAAAATTTGGGCGTGACCACCTGCTTGCTTAGTCCATTAACGCCACCTGCTACGAAAGGTGGGATATAAATTTAACAAATAAACAAATAATGTTTATTTCAGTCTTTAAGGTGTCATAAATCTCTTTGTTCAAATAAAAAATTGATAATCCATATATACACTTATCCACACCAGCCCTAAAATGTAAAGTATCCTTCCTCTTCATTTCTAGTAGTTACATTCTATTGACCTTACTTTGGAAATCTCCTTCTAAGAGATTTCAGGAATATAGAGCCTAAGGCGATTAAATGGATTTATTTTTTGTAATTGATGTCCAAAGGAAATAAAGAACACTCAACGACACGTTAAGAAGGACCCTCAGAAACATAAATTCCCTGATTTTTGCAGCAGCTAGACCTAATACATCACAAGGAGTGATATTTTACAAAAAGTAATTATACAGACCACTGTGAGAAGCTTGAATTTGCTGCTTGTAGCCGTGCACTCGGTGATTTTGTACATATCTAGCATTGACCTACGGGTAAATTAGTTTCACTTGCTACCTATCCCTCGCGACATTTGAGATAAATTACCAGCAACTCTTGCCTCTGTCCTGCTCCCTCCAGAGAGTCTATTTTACCTCTAGGAAACAGTTTCAAGCCACTTTGAGGTGTGTTTCTAGTCATCCTCCAGCTGTAAGCTCTTGATGTCGTAACCAAAGGGTATCAATAGAAAAGCATCCTGGAGCCCTGAAGGCAAGTAAAATGGATAAACCAACTCACAAACTAATTTTCCAGGAGTTCATGTCTTTTCTGCAGATTTGCCTGAGTTCATACAAAAGACCTCACCTATCTGGAAAGGGTTGGCACACCACTGGCTACTGGTGCATACCAAAGAAATTCAGAAGAAAACCAGTTCATGTTTTTTCAGCAAAGCCTTTAACTATGCAGATCACGAAAAGCTATGCATTGCGCTAGAAGTCATAGGTGTGCCATCACATCTGATTGTCTTGATGCTTAATTTATAATCTGAACAAGAAGCTACAGAGCCAAATGAGAAAAAAAAACTAGTTTCCAAAGAGCAAAGGTGTTCGATCAGGGTGCATTTTATTTCCCTACCTGTTCAACTGAGATGCAGAAGATATCATACGGAAAACTGGATTAGATTCAAATGCAGGAGGAGTGAAAACTGTGAGAAGAAACATCCATAATTTAAGATATGCTGATGTTTTTTTTGCTTGCCAGAAAAAAAAAGAGGCAACCTGAAATGACTACTGAAGGTGAAAGAAGTGTAAAAGCAGTATTACAGTTGAATGTTAAAGACAAAAATAATAATTAGAGAACAACTGCAAAGCTTTAATGCTGACAGTGAAGAAAAATGCTAAAAAATTATCTATATCTTATTTCTATCATTAAGGCGAAAGGCGATGAAGCCAAGAAGAAGAAAACTGAGACTCAAAAAGCTTCCTATGAAAAGCTCAGTGGCTTAGGCATCTGGCTGCGGAGCCAGAGGTTGGGAGTTCAATTCCCCACTGTGCTTCATTGAAAGGGGCTGGACCCAATGATCCATAGGGTCCCTTCCAGCTCTGCAGTTCAAAGGTTATTATTATTATAAAGACCTAGAAAAAACCCTCAAATGTAAGGATGTGTTGCTGGAGATCAAGACCGTGATCATCCATACTACAGAACTCCCAATTCGCATGCATGGATGTGAAAGCTGGCCAATGAAGAAAGCCAAGAAGAAACAAACCAACTCATTTAAAATGCAATGCTGGAGGAGAGCTTTACTTACACTACGGACTGCCAGAAAGACAAATAAGACGATTCTAGTAGCTTAAGACAGACCATGTCCATACTATACTATCACACCATCCTGAACACACGTGCTCTTGTCTGATGTTGGAAGACAAGTAAGATTGGGGCCGGTTAGTACTTAAATGAGAGATCTCCAGACAGAACAAGGAAAGTATCCCACTACCATTCAGAGCCAACAATACTGGGCTCAATGGACCAATGACGTGATAGAACCAGCCTCCTCTGTTCCTATTTTTAGGCTCACTCAATTCATGTCAGCAGCTCCCAAACTAGCAAATGATAAGAGCATGGAAGGTTGCTTCCACACAAGAATCTCCTTAACAGAATCAGGGCAAGGAAGCCTGGGGAATGGAAGGGAAAAGAAAGCACTGGGTTTTCTCCTCTTTGGTTTGTCCCACTAAGGTGCATCCTCTGAAAAAAGAAAAAAGGATCTGAAGTAGCACACAAAAGCCGTTTAATCCATCAAGACACTGCATGAGACAAAATAATCACCCTTGAGAAATCATTTTTGAAAAAGCCGTCTACTATCCTTTGAGAGAGAGAGTTAAGCACCTATCACTAATGGCTAGTCTTCCTGGGAGCCAACATTTGAGGGAAGCTTTAAATCAAGAACAGCCCCCTTTGGTGGACCCGAGGGACAACAGTCCCTCTCGCTACATGCCATAATCCTCATTAAGCCCAGAAAGGGCCAAAATGACTCCCCCCCCCCCCCCAAAAAAAGGCAGAAAAAGAAAACCAGAGGTACCTGCATGGCCACTTCTGTTTTTTGATGTGGAACTGTTCAGAAAACTCATATTCCCAAGAGTTGGCACCCCCACCTCCATTGCACCACTTCAGGAGGCCTCCAGGAGATAAAAAGTAAAATGCTGTGCCCAATATAGATCTCTCTCTCTGTGTGTGTGTGTGTGTGTGTGTGTGTGTGTGTGTGTTACACTGGGGGTGGGAGTGGAAAAGAAAAATGCGAGGGGTGGGGCCCACCATGCCAGATTTTGCTCAACTCTGCTTCTGAAGGTTCACACAATCCATTTTAAAAACACAGTAAATTTGGATTGCACTGTTTCATTTTCTTTTTTTAAAAAAGTGAGACTCCAAGAGACACAGTGAACCTCTTGGGGAAGAGATTCAGGGATACATGGCTTTGTTGTTGTTCTGTGCTGTCAAGTTGCCTCTGACTCATGGTGACCTTATGAATGAGCGTACTCCAAAATGTCCTGTCCTCAGTCACCCTGCTCAGCTCTGGCAGATAGTCTCTTTTAGGGAATCAGTCCATCTCATATTTGGTCTTCTTCTTTTCCTGTGGCCTTCCACCTTTCCCAGCATTATTGTCTTTTCCAGAAAATACTGTCTTCTCATGATACGCCCAAAGTAGGACAGCCTCATTTTCCAACATTTTTGCCTCCAGAGATAGTTTGGGCTTGGTTTGACCTAGGACCCACTTGTTTGTCTTTCTGGCAATCCAAAGTATCTGAAAAGCTCTCCTCCAGCACCATATTTCAAATTAATCATTTTTTCCCCAGTCAGCTTTCTTAATTCTCCAGCTTCCACACCCATACATGTGATCGGAAATACAAGAGTGTGGATTATCTTGGTCTCCAATGACACATCCTTACACTTGATGATCTTTTCTAATTCTTTGATTGCTGCCCTTCGTAGTCACAGACTTCTGATTTCTTGGCTGCAGTCTCCATTTGGATTGATGATTGAAATGAGGTATACATTTCAATTTCTTCATTGTCAACATTAATCTAAATGGGTGGGGAGAGGTTCAGGGACACATGGCGTAGGGGGGCAAGATTTACCAAGAGTTGTCAATGGACCATTCATACGATAAATAGAAGATCAGCAACTGCCCGACTTTCAAATTATTAAGCAGAAGGAATTCTGAAACTGAATTCATAGAACTATGTTCGCAAATACAGACCTATCTGCCAAATTAGAAATCAGAAGTACAATTAATTAAAATCTGAGATATGTATTTACTTTAATTTGTAGAGCAACAATAGATGACGTTTGCTAAGTGGTCTTCTGCAACCACCAGCCACTTTTCAAGGGGACTGTGAAACATTTATTTTATTTTTATTTTGAGATCCCCCCAGTCCATAGGTTCAGGTGGTGTCAATTGCAAGAATCAACATTTCATCTTTCTAAGCCCATGAAGAAGGCAGCAGAGCCAAAGAACACAGGGATTTAGGTAGCTCACCAGGCATGGTCTGAGCATCAGGCCGTGAGCTTTGCTAGAAAAATATATGGGAGAAAATACTCAGAGGTGTGTGTTAGGCTTTAAAGACAATCACAAACCTTCTGTATTAACATACACAAACACACAATTTGGGAGAACCTTGGAGTGCCATGCATGTTAATGTTGTGAGGCCATTTGGTAGGGCATGTGGCTTGTAAAAACACCAGTGCTGTGATTATCTTCAAGATAATCACACTCCTTTCTCATGCCTTTTGGCTTAATTAACCAACAAGCCAAGCATCTCCGTTTTTAATAGATTGCTAAACTAGTACTGCATTTTAATTCCGTAATAATGGATTCTTACTGTCTGTTAGCATATACTTAACGCTATAAAATCTTCCCAGTTATTTCAGTCATGCCTACTGCTTCGGATTAATCTTCCTTCTCTAAAAGAAATGTTTTTCAAACCTTCCCTCCTTTCCTTTTCTTTTTTGAAATTAAACTAGGAACAAGGGGAAGCCTCGCTAGGTTCTTACGGAAACAAGATACAAAGAACTCAGTGGGCTCAGCTGGTCATTCAAATCCACCCTGGATGGATAATGAGCAAAAATTAATTACCATTAGATGGCTCTTTTAACAGCCTATTCATTTGTCCGCTGATTTGAAGACAGGATCAGTCGCTTCAGGCCAGCTCTCCAACATCACACCAGCATCATGATAAATGAGGGCATTTGCCGAGAGTCCAGGCCGCAAAGATAGACAATTCCTTGTTAATAGCTGAATCTTGCTACATGGCTTACCTTGTTCTTTGTTAAAACTGGAGGAGTGGTCCTCGACCTCGCTTCCAGTTTGCTACCAGCCACAATTCAAAGTGATGGCTTTAATCCAGAAAAAAGCACGAAAACAGAGCAGCAGAGGCTGGGGACTGCTGGACAAGTGGTCCGTGTGCTCCTGCTTTTACCGTGAACTTTACAGGGAACTATCCAAAGTGCTGAACTCTCCCCCAAAAATAGGTTCAATACCTTCAACAGCTCCTTCAAAGTTCGGGCTAGAATACAAAGTGGATTCACTGGCCCCGCAGCATCAGAACCAGGAGCTTCCACTGCACGAAGATGCACACGTGGCTTTTTGGATATTGGTGGAATAGTACACCCCGCAACCCCCTCACCCAGGCTGGCTGGGGTTGATGTGAGCTGCACTCCAGCCAGGTCCGATCTGTTTCCTGTCCTGCATGCAATCAAGGCTAACACCGTACCAACTAGTATGATGATCTCATCTAACTTTGGAAGCAAAACAGGGCCGGTCCTGGTTAGCGTTTGGATCAGAAACCTTTCGGGAATAGGAGGTGCTGTATAGAGGAATGTTCGTACCTTAGTGATACAGCACATGCCTTACATGCTGAAAGCTCCAGGTTCAATCCAGCATCTCCAGCTAGGGCTAGGAAACAACCTTCTCTTAAGACCTGAGGAGCCATTGCCAGAGTTAGCACTGGGCTCAATGGACCAATTGTCTGACTTGGTATAAAGGAAGCTTCCTATATCCCCCTTCATGTCTCAGTCAACCTGGATGCAGGATATGTAAAGGAGGATCACCTCCCATATGAACTTGCCCCTCTGCTAGGCTCATCATTCCAGCCCCTACTTGTAGATATGCTAGGTCTTGGAGGTTAGCAGAGATATACTGCAGACAAGGCCTTTTCTGTTTTGGCACCAGCTATAGAGGAAGATCTGGGAATAATAAACCCTGTTTATAAACAAATCGGTGTAACTGACACAACATCCAGTTTCTTTGCTACACAGTAACTGAGAATCACATCTCAAGCCTTTCTTAAACACGTCGGATGGAATTCCCTGATTTGACAGATCCTATTTAACATGAGAAGAATGGAAATGACTCCCAATTCATATGGGTTGCTCCTAACTTCCTGCATCGGAAAATGTAAATATTTCTCCAGGTCCTCCTTTCCAACATGCCACAATGCCATGTTCTCAAGTGGGGGGAAAAAAGTTTATTCCAAGCATTTATAACCTGAGTAGAAAACCCTCTTTTCCAATTCCCCAATCTATTTGCTTCCCTGACATGACGGGGATAAAAAACAACAACAGAAAGGTTTCTTAGTGTTTATCCCCTACTTAAAATCATGGGTAACCCGTATATCGTTGCATATCAGTTCCTCTCGTTGCATAACATTCCTCTCTAAGACTGTTTCATGCAAGCAATTTAGAGAATAAACAATTTCATTTTTATACTAGCTATCATTTTATACTAGACCATTAAATCAAGAGGATGTTGGTAAGTCAACACTTGCAAGGATGCAATGGAGCTAACTCAAGCTGAGACGAACCACTGGAACTAGACCACAGAGGAAAGAGGATTAAACATGTCAGTGGCAACTGGCCAGTTATCTGATTGCCTTTACTTTGGAGTTCTTTTTCCCTCTACCCAGGACAGCAGTAAGTCAGGGAAAACGACTGTAAGCTGGCTCTCCCTGAAGCTCTGCTCTTCTACCTCCCTTGCCCTGGCACATCCTTCTAATGCCAATGTTGTTGGTATTCAGCTGTACCCAAAACTGAAGCATTTCCCCAGACCTACATTGCTTGGTGCAGGCGTTCTCTTGCTGAAAGGGAACCCACAGGGGGAAATCCGCACTCAAATGTATTTTCAGATCTGGTATAAGCACAGCTGTGGATCCACAACACCTTCATGATGCAAAGGAAACCCAACTCTTAGACGAGCTTGCTTTACGACCCCTCTGCTTTTTCTGACCACTCCAGTGCTACCCAAAACCCTGAGGCTAGCATTCAAATCTAAGTTCTATGACAGGAGAAGTGAGCAGAGAAGTGAGAGACAAGCAAGAGAGTGGAGGACAGAATGGAGAAAAGAGAAGACCGTGGAGGAGACAGAAGAAATAAACAAGATAGCACAGGAGGTAAGAAGAGATGTCTGATTTCCACACACACACACACACCAATACTTTTTTCCAACATTTAGCAGGTTTCTAATTACTAAATGTAAGAACATTTGTGAAAGCAAATACATGTCGGGGAGGGGGTCATTTATTTTTAATTTCTTTTCGTAAACGTGTTATGAGAAACAGATGTCTTTCCCCACTTAGGGGAGCACCTCTTAAATGAAGGTGTGAAGCATATCATCTAGTTTGACTCTGTGTCTCATTTATTTCAAGGTGTCAAACCAGGACCCCCCTGGTACAAAAAAAAATTCTTTTATCGCCTGATGCCACCCTAAAAGCTGTACTTTTCAATAGAGTCAGTTTACCCATTCAGCTACTAGTTACCAGATGTTGAGAAACTAAGAACAAATGTGAATATGTGCTGGAAGACATACAAACAAACACACATTTAATCATTACTCAGGTTGTGAGAATTGTGTGGGTAATTTTCAAAGCTATGCTTGCATTTCTTTGCCTGGCACAGAAAACAGGTTTCATAAGCCGCTGGAATGCTATGTAGGGTTGTGATCAAGACAACTTCACATAGGGTTAGGCAGACTGTTTTACGAAGAATTCCCCAGGAAGACAGTGCTTAACCTCAGGTTGACTTTGAAGTTTATAAAAAGAACCATCACTTAAGTGAAGGCTGCTAAACTCAACAGAAAAAAATCAGATGGACAGGGGGATGCAGCCCTGTTAAACACAGAAGCAAACTGACTCATCAGATTATAAACTTCTGCACTTTTCATGCTCACGCACTGTATTACTGGCAGGCCCTCTGGCTTTTGTGGTTTTGCTGCTGTGAAATACACAGAAGAGCCTAAGCTGTCAATAGGCAAAAAAAATTATAGATTTTAAAAAGTGGAAAGGAACTTTCAGAGGCCAGGGAGACCCATTTTAAAAGGATGAGATTTTGGAATATTGAGGCCAAAAGGAAAATCAAAAACCTTTAAATAGGGAGGGGGGATTTGTTATAGAATAACATGGGACATCATTGATCTCTGGGTTTCCCAGCTGTTGCTTCCACACTACTGGTCAGTACCGGAAGGGGAAATCTTGGCAGAATAATTTCTGTATGTCACATAGGAGCCATTTTCAGCAATAGTCTTGTTTTCCTTACACAAGTCAAAATCAAATTGTTAGCCGCAACTAGAGCACGCCCATTGAATCAATGAAACTTACAAAAGCATTGGCATACCACATTCTCATCAATTCAGTTGGCCTATTTTACTTGGGGGAAAAACAAATAGATTCCAACTAACATGTGCGTAATTTTGTCCTAAGAAACAATTAACGTTTCTTATAACTGAATCTGGATTTTTAGGAGGTACTGTGTATAGGAACCTTGTTTAATCAACGAAGAATAAACAGAATGGATATCAAGTCATAGAGAACACGACAGATGGGGGAATCTGGAGTGATCCGAGTCATGTTTAAAAGGCTCTTATCTTCAGTGTGGTCTACTTTATCTCACACTTGAGTGATCTTTTCATTCACATGGGAGATCTTTCTTCTCCTACAAGAAAGATCTCCACAACATTTCAGTTGCTCCAATTTCTGCCCCTTTTGATTACTAACACCCATTTCCCCACTTTTTGTCTCAGCTATTATTCCATGGGCCATGCTGATTTGCCACCCTTTTTTTAGTTTAGTAAGTGGCATAGCGCTACAGCAATACATCAACCTAGCATAGATACTCCCTCATATCTGAAACAACAGTGAGTCTCTTAAGATAGTATTTTTAAAAATTGTGAGAAGAAGAAAATAGAGAGGGTTTCTTCACACTCCTTTCTACTGTCACAACCCACTGCATACATCAGTCTTAACTTCACATGTACATGTCTATGGAATGTGAGCTGGCAGTGAATGACCAGGAATAGGATATTGGTGTTGTGGTAGAAAGCTAAAGAAAACTCTGAGGCATTGTGAAGCTACTCTGAAAACAGGGAAATTCCATTTGAGGGTTATCAGGAAAGGAGCTGAAGACAGAATTGCTAATATTGTAATACTTTCAAATATGCATTTTTTGGGTGCCCACTCTCGTACATTCGTGTACATTTTTCATCATGGCATTGAAATAACCAGATCAACAGCTATATCGCAGAGCTGGGAAAGGTACTGTCAGAACTACCAAAAGAGCTGAAATTACTTCTCTATCAGGAAAGGCTCCATCTGGGTTTTTTAAGCTTTTAAAAAAATTATGAGCAAGGGAGAAACATGATAGATATCTGTGTTGTTTGCAATCAGACCCAGAGAGCTAAGAAAAAGACTACTGTGGAGCACAGTCTGAACTGTTTATATCAAACTAAAGGCTAAGGCAGTAAGACCGTTACACATAGAGAACAAGTGTCTCTACTTCTGCATCCGTCTGGTGCTTTTGATTTCTTGCATTTGTTGCCACTCAAAATGGTCATAATTCAGTTTGGTAACTAAAGTGCCAAACAGAGTACAGTGAGATCAAAACCCCTTGAACAAATAGCTGTGGGCAGAAGAAAGAGAATTCAAAGCAGTTCCTGTGGTCTTCCTCCTTCCTTTACAGGAAGGCAGTCCGAGAGAAGCATTCTGAGGTTTATTGTTTGAAGCCCCTGGAGAGGCCAACCGGTACATCTGACCCATCAGCTACAGGCTGCCCCACTCTGCTAAGAAGTTCCAATTGCCTTGGCATAATTACCTTTGTTGTCATCGCTAATGTTTGCCGTTACATTAAAGTTCTCAGGAGGAGTTAGGATAGCCCCCAAGGGCTTAATAAACAGCTCTAAACCCCTGCAGCTAACCCCACCTAAGACAGCTTCTTCCAGTAGCACTATGGCTCTAATTTACATGTACATTAAAGCAGGCCATATATCAAGATAGGTAAATGCATATCTGGAAATGACCAAGGTGTAGAAAGCCTTAAGGTTTTACCCTAACCCAATGTTTTTCAAGTGATGTATCCAGAACGCTGACACCTCTCAGATGCTCATCACACACCCATGACATATAGTGGTACACAAGAACATCTGAATGAGATCTTATTTATCATTGCCTCTTCTCCCTCCACCCTGAAATACACAGCCATGAAGGACCACTGGAGTTGGGTTTTATAGCACATTCTCTTTTAATCAGATAAGCTCTACCAAGAACATCTGCAGAATGGAAATTACACAGAATAACATGCCTACAAATAAATCAATAAAAGCCTTTGCAACATGAAGGGCTCAAACCACAGTCTGGTTCATCTGGAAAAGAACGTCTGAAGCTAGAAATTGCATGCCAAGGGCCACATACTAAATTTAGGCATGGACATGCATGAAAACACTCACAGACACAGACACAGAATTTTCAGCCCTGGAGAGCCAAGCAAACTGCTCCTTCAGGAACCACTATAATCAGTTTTGCTTAACAGACATGCATCCTAGAGGGAAAGGTTAGGGGTGTGCACAACCCACAGTTTCAAAACATGGTAACTTGAGGTTGTGGCTCACTGTGGAGACAGTTCACTTCTCTCCTCGCCCGCCTCTTAAAGGATGAGTCTTCATGGAAGAAAGTGGTTATTGTTCCCTAAAGATGTATCTACATTACAGTTATACTGGCTTAGCCGCCATTTTCCAGAAACCCTAAGAATTCTAAGACAGCTGCTACTCAATTCACAACCCATTCTTTGGATAGAGAAGACTTCGAAACAGTGGATTTATTTAACTTCATTTTTGTAAATACAGATTTGGAATTGATCTGAAAGAAGAGATCTTCCCCCCCAAATGAAACCTGTCATTTTGTAAACATTTTGGGAGAGAGAGAGAGAGAAAGAGAGAAAGAGAGAAAGAGAGAGGAGAGAGAGAGAGAGAGAGAGAGAGAGAGAGAGAGAGAGAGGGAGAGAGGGAGGGAGGGAGGGAGGGAGGGAGGGAGGGAGGAAGGAAGGAAGGAAGGAAGGAAGGAAGGAAGGAAGGAAGGAAGGAAGGAAGGAAGGAAGGAAGGAAAAGAAAGGAAGAAAGAAAGAAAGAAAGAAAAGCCAATGACTAGAAGTGTCTGAAGCCATCTCACCTGAGCCACACCAGCTGTTGGAGTAGCAACTAATTTGGGCCCTGGTGCTAATTTCACAACATCAGTCAAGGGCACGTTTGTCTCCGCCACAAGCCCTGCAATGAAGATCACAGACTTGAGATCAATGAGCAGAAACAAGATGAGGGATGTGCCTGGACTCCTTGGCAAATTAATACATTGCATTGATCTTCCTTGGTCGGGTCAGCACTCAGAAGTGAAAGATAAAGGGTAAAGATCTTACATTCCAATGCACTTGAGCCCAAGCGAGTGGGGTCTCCGAGATCGAGTTTACGTCAGTCATTCAATTTGTCCCATGGAGGGCAAAGCCAGCCACAGAGTTGCAAGTTCAACAGTATCCATAATCATTGAGGAACGCCAATAAGGCAGCAAACAGATGAGAAAATATGGAGAAGTAATAAATTCCAAGGACAAAGCATGGTGTGTTTTTTAAAAGGGGGGGAGCTGGGAAGAGAAGAGATTAGCCATGAAGTAGGCAGCAAGAAGAAGAAATGGAAAGAGAGGCCTTGGGTCTGATCCAGTGCAGCTCTTACATTCTTACACAATCCCACACATGCTCCCAAGACTGGGATTCTTAAGAGGCTGGAATTTTTGCGAGGCACGTAGGTGGCGATAGTAGAGGTGGTTGGTTATGGCTGCACATACTCAGGAGGTTTACATGGATAGCTGAGGCAAATTAGGCACTCTTATGTACATGAATACATGCCCAGCAAACTACAAACTGATCCTTCAACCCCTTTTCTCTTTATTGGGCCTCAGTTCGACATCTCGCAGTTACAGAGAGCCACAACATATACATCAGGCTTGCTTTTTGAAACTTCTCTGCTTTACCTCATCCCACAGTTGTTGTTGTTTTTTATCACAATGCCTGATGAAGAGTTTGGAAGACCATGAAAGCTCATGCCACCTTTGCAACATTTCTATGCTCTAAATAAATTTGTTGTTGTTTAGTCGTTAAGTCGTGTCCGACTCTTCGTGACCCCATGGACCAGAGCACGCCAGGCCCTCCTGTCTTCCACTGCCTCCCAGAGTTGGGTCAAATTCATGTTGGTAGCTTCGATGACACTGTCCAACCATCTCATCCTCTGTCGTCCCCTTCTCCTCTTCCCCTCACACTTTCCCAACACCAGAGTCTTTTCCAGGGAGTCTTCTCTTCTCATGAGATGGCCAAAGTATTGGAGACTCAGCTTCAGGATCTGTCCTTCCAGTGAGCACTCAGGGTTAATTTCCTTCAGAATGGATAGGTTTGTTCTCCTTGCAGTCCAGGGGACTCTCAAGAGCCTCCTCCAGCACCACAATTCAAAAGCATCCATTCTTCGGCGGTCAGCTTTCTTTATGGTCCAGCTCTCACTTCCATACATCGCTACTGGAAAAACCATAGCTTTGACTATGCGGACCTTTGTCGGCAAGGTGATGTCTCTGCTTTTTAAGATGCTGTCTAGGTTTGTCATCGCTTTCCTCCCAAGAAGCAGGCGTCTTTTAATTTCATGGCTGCTGTCACCATCTGCAGTGATCATGGAGCCCAAGAAGGTAAAATCTGTCACTGCCTCCATATCTTCCCCTTCTATTTGCCAGGAGGTAATGGGACCAGTGGCCATGATCTTGGTTTTTTTGATGTTGAGCTTCAGACCATTTTTTGTGCTCTCCTCTTTCACCCTCATTTTAAGAGGTTCTTTAATTCCTCCTCACTTTCTGCCATCAGAGTGGTATCATCTGCATATCTGAGGTTGTTGATATTTCTTCCGGCAATCTTAATTCCGGTTTCGGATTCCTCCAGTCCTGCCTTTCGCATGATGTATTCTGCATATAAGTTAAATAAGCAGGGAGACAATATACAGCCTTGTCGTACTCCTTTCCCAATTTTGAACCAATCAGTTGTTCCATATCCAGTTCTAACTGTTGCTTCCTGTCCCACATATAGATTTCTCAAGAGATAGATAAGGTGGTCAGGCACTCCCATTTCTTTAAGAAGTTGCCATAGTTTGCTGTGGTCCACACAGTCAAAGGCTTTTGCGTAGTCAATGAAGCAGAAGTAGATGTTTTTCTGGAACTCTCTGGCTTTCTCCATAATCCAGTGCATGTTAGCAATTTGGTCTCTAGTTCCTCTGCCCCTTCGAAATCCAGCTTGTACTTCTGGGAGTTCTCGGTCCACATACTGCTGAAGCCTACCTTGTAGGATTTTGAGCATAACCTTGCTAGCGTGTGAAATGAGTGCAATTCTACGGTAGTTGGAGCATTATTTGGCACTGCCCTTCTTTGGGATTGGGATGTAGACTGATCTTTTCCAATCCTCTGGCCACTGCTGAGTTTTCCAAACTTGCTGGCATATTGAGTGTAGCACCTTAACAGCGTCATCTTTTAAGATTTTAAATAGTTCAACTGGAATGCCATCACCTCCACTGGCCTTGTTAGCCATGCTTTCTAAGGCCCACTTGACTTCGCTCTCCAGGATGTCTGGCTCAAGGTCAGCAACCACACTATCTGGGTTGTGCGGGAAATCCAGATCTTTCTGGTATAATTCCTCTGCATATTCTTGCCACCTCTTCTTGATGTCTTCTGCTTCTGTTAGGTCCCTACCATTTTTGTCCTTTATCATGTCCATCTTTGCACAAAATGTTCCTTTAATATCTCCAATTTTCTTGAACAGATCTCTGGTTTTTCCCTTTCTATTATTTTCCTCTATATCTTTGCACTGTTCATTTAAGAAGGCCCTCTTGTCTCTCCTTGCTATTCTTTAGAAATCTGCATTCAATTTTCTGTAGCTTTCCCTATCTCCCTTGCATTTTGTTTCCCTTCTCTTCTCTGCTATTTGTAAGGCATCGTTGGACAGCCACTTTGCTTTCTTGCATTTCCTTTTCTTTGGGATGGTTTTTGTTGCTGCCTCCTGTACAATGATACGAGCCTCCATCCCTAGTTCTTCAGGCACTCTGTCCACCAAATCGAGTTCCTTAAATCTGTTCTTCACTTCCACTGTGTATTCATAAGGGATTTGGTTTAGATTATACCTGACTAGCCCAGTGGTCTTTTCTACTTTCTTCAGTTTAATCTAAATAAATAGTATTGCTCAAATGTGCATTTTGATTTTACTTCTGGACCACACAGTAATTTTGTTCTTTGTGGGGAGCGGGGTTGGTTTTGGTTTGGTTTTTTAATTTGGCTTTTTTCACATGTTCATTTTACATGTACACAGCTGTGTTTATACAGAGAGACACGCATTCTTCCATGCACAAGCACAGGAACTGGCATGCAGATGAGGATTTACATACACCGTGGAGAAAAGGAGATAAGTCTCCATTGGGCTGCAAAGGAGGAAAGGCTGATACCTCCTCTCTATAAAGGCAGACTGAGAAAACAGAACAGTCCAATGAGCTTTCATTGGGTCCACCTCAGATGGTCCCTGCTTCATCCAGCTATCGTCACAGGGGTGCTTATGATACATGTTGTCCTGAGACAGTGACGTTGTAACAGGAGTAACTGATGGAAGGATTCAAGGTATATGTGGAGAGGATTAGATTAATAGATTAATAACCTTAGAACTGTAGAGCTGGAAGGGACCCTATGGATCACTGAATCCAGCCACTGTCAAGAAGGCCCAGTGGGGAATTGAACTCCCAACCTCTGGCCCCACAGCCAAAGACCTAAAGTCACTGAGCTATCTAGCAGTTCTATGTCTATCAACAGTCAAGTCTCAGATGCAGGATGCTGATCTGACATACTGTTGCTGGTGAAAGCAACCACAGGGATGGGCTCTTGGCTTCCTACCTTACTTTGGGCTTTTGGTGGGAAACACTATGCACCATGAGAAAGATGCTTAATCTGATCTAGCAAAGCTGTTCTTCTGCAGCTTGTCAGATAAGCTCCCACTGCAGAGAACATAATGAGGAAAAGGAGAAGAAATGAAAAAGAAAACAAGCAAGAACACAAATTAAAGCCATAGTCTGGCTTGTGAGAAGCACAGAATGCAGCTACTGCAAACAAAGTTTTGCACCCAAATTGGCGTGTTCTGCTGTATGTATTAGAGAGGGCGTTTCGTACTCCTGACAACTTTGTATGACAGCTGCCACGTAGACCTTCTCTCCAGCCCCCAGGCTGGCTGGGCTATTTACCTGTCGTCATACATCGCCAGGGTCCTTCTGATCCAGCAGTGTGCCAATCTGGGTAGGAGCCCAGCCAGTCCTTCCCCACCTCCTCAGGCAGCCAACCACTCATTGGCTGCACAAGGAGAATCCCTGTCCCATCTCCTTAGCAGAGTGGTCAGCTGCCAGAGGAGGCAGGGATGGGAACCTGAGCTATTGCCTGGATTGGCACGCTGCCACAGCAGAAGGACCCCGGTGACACACAACAACAGGTAAGCAGCCCAGCTGGCCTGTGGGGTGGGGAGAAGGTCCACACAGCAGCTGTAATACGAAGCTGTCAGGTGCACGAAGTGCCCATCTCTAGTATGTATTCATGAGGCTTAAAGGGCTCTTTGTCTGACTTACCATGGATTGCTCTGTAAGCAGATCCTAAACAGGCTGAATTAGCAGTGTCAATAGTGTAAACTGGAGCACTGAACACATCAGACAGGACCTGAGAAGCATAAAAAAAAATCCATGAACAACCAGACTGTGAGAAACAGGGGCAATTTTCTTTCATGGTCAAGCCATATAGACAGATGCTTGCCGCAACAGAAGACGATTACGTTTGGTATGCAACATCCCATTATCACGTAGGTTTCTGTGCCTTTTTATGAATATCACACATGTGCTGGAGCATTGTGGCTAGTCATGCCCTCTAGGACATGGGACACATTGCATCCAGTTGCATTAACTGTTGCTTCAAAAGGCCTGAGCATTTGATTGTAGTCTCGACAACCAAGCTGTGGACTAGTGCAGTTCCCTATTATAGTTGGAGGTGACCTTTTCTTGGTGTCACATCCCAGATCACAGAAGCCTCAGGCAATGACTTCGAGGCAAGATGATATTTGCAGATGCAGGTCAGCCGGAGAAAGATGTAGCAAAGAGGACACCCTTACTTCCTTCCCTCTCTGCCTTTCTCCAAGGCTGCTTTTCAAATTATGAAAATGCTGCTGGATCTCTAATAAATGCACACCCTCTTAAGGAACTATTAGCCTCAGAGCTGTGCTCAGACCGGTATTTAAGCAAAATCCATTTACCTTGATCTTTCATTGGGAACTCTCCTAGCTCCTAAGGAAGTTGACCCAGTCCTGGCTACCTACAGAACCTATGTCTCCTACCTGCTTTTCATTTCAGAGTAATTCCTGTTCAGGAGCAGCCCTCGCCAAGCCTTCACTCACTGCTTGGCAGTTCATGCCCAAGCTGGAATAGTAGACTTGCTAATCACAGATGCAAGAAGCCATACTTACTTGTAAGATTGCTTTGTTGTGAGATGCCCCACCCGTTGCAAGGACTCTTGTTGTTGGCACTGCAAAGCAAGGAGAAGTAGTGACTTGAATGCAACCCCATTTATCCTATGGGCGCATACAAACAACCGTGCTAAAGATATTAACCAAAGATTGTTAGAAGACTGGCACAGAAAGCAATGGCTAAAGGTTGGTCCTATAGTCACACAGAGTTTTCAGTTGATCTTAGCATGTAAAAAATGGCTGGGTATTCAACAGGGGGCCAATTCCCTGTTCCGCAAAGTGCTGACCTGTGACTTGTCATGTTACAGAAGAACACAGGGAGCTGCTAGACTGTTGTTGATCCAGCTAACCTGACGTTGTGAGCTGTGACCGGCAGCAACGGCTGCCCAGGGTTTTAGGCAGGATCCCTTCCCAGCCCCGACCTGGAGATCTTTGGAATTCTAGGAGGTCTCCCAGCCAACTATTCAGAAGGCCAGCTCTACCAAGCTTCAGAAATCAGATGAGATCAATATGTTCACGGTGTTAGGCTGGCCATGCATAGGGGAAATGGTAAAGCTACTGTCGCACTCATCCACACACTGAAGTAAGGACAGAGAGGGGATCAGGTGAATCAGATCTGAAAATATGGCTTATGCTACCACACAGATGGGGTTTTCTGTCTAGCACAAAATGGGAAGTCCTAGGCTTTGACTCCGGTTTCGCGCTGGAGGAGGGCCTTATCTCCTCCCCACACCACTGCACTGTGCCCTCTGAGGGTCAGCACAACTGCATACCCACTCCTCAGTCTAATCTGAAAACAAATCCCTTTACAATGTTAATAAATCAGCCACAAATGAAATCTGGGCAAACATGAAAGGTATAATAATGAAATTTGGCCCAGTACTGAGCTTTTCATAAAGGAGGGGAGGAAAGTTCATGCCGAGGTGAGAGAATTCTCCTCGAACTTTGTGTTATCCCAATTTATGGGAGAACTGTAGGACACATAACCTACTGAACACTGTTTGCATGGTATTTCTAAGCCAAACATGCTTTACTCAGGTGCAGGCCTTCATACAGCAGCCATGAGTTCTGCAGAGAGAAGACTTCATTCCAATAAATTTAATCAGATCTCCCTCTTTGGAGGATATTCAGCGATGCACAAATTGGGTTTTAAAAGCCATTAAGATCTCTGTCAATGTCAGTAAACAAATAAACCACACCGCCAAGCAATTCCTTGGAGAAAACAAGTTTCAATTATACCTGTGCACAGTGACAGAACCCTGCCAATATTTTCAGAAACATGTCACAGAAGCCAGCGAAAAATAACCGCTAAAACCACTAGGTTTAGAAAACAAAGCAAGGCACAAAACAAAAAAGATGTCACACAATTCTGAAATCCTTATGGTTGGTCCACTGCCTCTCTTTATTTTCTATATATCATAACTTAGCAAGACAGCAACAAATGACATAACATTAAAGCAGACATATAGTTGTGATTCTACTTGTCGAAGGGTCAAATTACACATTAAAGGAAGTGTATACGTATTCGCTGTTGTTTCGTTTTTCCTCCAAACATATAGTATCTTCAACATGATGTTCCTGTGCAATCAGAGACAAAAATGAAGCCCATGTCTCCCTTCCAATGAGCAATCACAAAACAAAAGAAAGCTAATTTGCAACATGCAATGAGAGAAAAGTTCCCCTTATGATAAAAGGACATATTTTACCTCTCATGGGCGCTCTATATTTAATGATGTGCTAACTGTATTGTCTAGTTTGACCCTAGACTACTTTCATCTCTATCTATCATCACATTATATAGTTAAGAACACAACATATGTCCTTAGAACAAGGTACTTCTAGTTCACTTGGCTTGGAGGCAGCTACTTTGACATTTTGAGCCAACATTCTCAGGTGATAAGAGAGATGGTGATGGAAGTGATATACAAAACTCTCTGTAGATAAGAGATCCACCGGCATGCTGAAGGGATAACCTCTCAAGGAATCCAGAAAGCTTTTTTTTCTATTTATATCCTATGGGTTTGCCACAGATTAATAAACCACAGGAGTAAAACACAATTATCTGATGGCAGCCATTTTGATACAGTGATTAGAATGCTCAAGATTTCGGTTAAAATCTCTATCTGGCTGTGACGCTCACTGAGTAATCATGAGTCAATCACACTGTCTTTGTCTTACGGTTGTGATGAAGACAAGAGCCATACAAGCTGCCTTGAGCTTACTGGAGAAAATGTGTGAATGAATAAATAAAATACAAAGGAATCCATGAACATTATTTTGGTTCTTCATATACGAGACCAAAAAAGCATATGGCTGGCCTCTATGAACAAAAATGTGGACAACAAATGCAACATTATCCATTCTCAAAAAGACTCCCTGTCAAGAAATGGCTAAGAACTTTCATTTCCAGTACAAAACGAGACAAGGAACTGGAAGAAGGGTATCCACCAGAGTTGCCATAATTTGTGCAGAACTACTTACCTTTTCTGTTTGTTAAATAAAACACGCACACGCACATAGAAACTACAGAAGGGCTGATGGATGGATCAACAAGATTCAAAAACTCCACCTGAGTTTTTTCAATGCAACGAAGCACAGCTACTATTATTTTTACCATTTATATAACCTGCACACACAAAAAGTTCTCACAAACACAAATATTCTGGTGGGGAGCACCAAGAAATACCCTTCTTGCAGGTGAAGAGAAAAACCTGTAGCTTCTCATTCTCCTGTACAAGAATGGGGAGGTGAGGATGTACATGATTACTGTACCATTAGTATTAACCTGCCAGTTGTCATTTTGCCTGGACTGAGAATTCTAAACATGGTACGTTTTGTTTGTTCAACAAACAGGCAAATAAGCCTAAGCAGCCCTTTAAAGAATGACTGTACTCTCTTATCCACCTGCTTATGTAGATTGGGAGCTGATATACGGATACCTTAACAAGAAAGCGCCAGGTGGTACCCATCTATTTGCTGGACAGGGCTCCCACAAACGGGGGTGGCAGTGTTGCCTAGCAACAAGAAGATACTTAAGGCTTGAAATTTAGTTGATAGAAATGCAGCAGCCTGAAGAGAAACAAAACCAACGGTCTAATCTAAGCTTTATCATCTTAACCGAAGGGAGGAAAGAGGGGGAGGAAGGAGACATAGCCCATACGATTAGGAAATTTTCAGAAAGCACAATTAATTGGCAAAACAATACAAAACTATTGGCAAGCAAACCGTAAGATGCACTTGATTAAGCTAAAGGTTGATGATGAAAAGACGCTAAGACATCAACAGAATAATAGTAGCCTTATGAACCCATGGTTTATATTGGTGAGGAAGAGTCTTGGGTAGTGCTGCCTGTTAGGTGCCTTGCCTCTGTCAGGAAGATACAAGCTGGCCTTAAAAGCAAAAAAGAGAGCTGAGCTGGATCAGACCAAAGGCTTATCTCATCCAGAAGTCTGCTCCAGCCGTGGACAAACAGATGCCAATGGCAAGCCCTCAAGCAAGACTCAAGGAAAAGAGCACCCTGCATAGGCATGGCATTCACTCACTCTCTCCTACTTGGCGTTAGCTCTCAAGCTGGCAACCTTAAAACAATAGATTTACCAATGACTGCTAGCTGATATCAGAGGCATTATATCTATGTATATCAGCTGCTACGTAGGGAAAACAAGCAGAAAGGGGCTACTGCCACTAGTTGCCCATTGTAGGAAACAAAGTGTTAAGACATTTGGCAAGATACAGTAATGGTCTTTCAAAGTTCTTACACCTGGCCTGTCTTGCAGAGATTCTTGTAAAGATTATTCTGATCACTTAGGTCTTTGAACTCCTGGTGAATTTTGAACCACAATTTTGTTGGTCAGCCTTAAAGGAGGGATGTTTAGCCAGCAGTCTACCTGATCACCAGGTGCACACATTCAAAACTCAGAGACTGTCAATGGACTCATGGTGATCACTGTGATTCTAACTGCCCATCCTATAGATCTTGCTAGCTGCAACACCTGAAAACCTGGTGCACGCAGGTGGGTCAAGCTGACCACTTCTCTCTTCACTCAACCAGTCACAGAAGCTAAGGTCACTTTGTCCATCCAGAATCAAATCCTGGATGAAGCAGCACTTCTCAGCCACCAACAGAGAAGATTAAATGTTGTGCACACATGCAGACACAAGAATGACTTCCTTGACTGCAGAAATATAATGCAAGAAACCATTCTGCATAAGTCTGAGCTTTTATGATATGTTTTTTTACACAGAAATCCGCCACTGCTTTAAGAGGCAGAAGGATTTTATTCTGAGTTTGGATTCAGAAGCATTTGACCAAATCAAGTGGGGAGTGTATACTTGGGAGCAACCTGAAATACCCTTGGCTTTCAGTATGTCCTATAAATCTTTGGTTTTAATTATCACTAAATGTCACAAAATTCTACTGCACTATATTCAACAACAAAAGCATGACGAGGAAGTGAACAGCACTGAAACCACCTTTGAATGACTTGAGACCAAATTATACTCCCTCCAGAACATTCACATCACCCTTTGGAGGACAAATCAATCGTAGAATGGCAATGAAGGATGATGAGAGAGATGACAACCGCAGCATTAATCTGAAGAGACCCGCCCTATTCATTCATTCAGCTAGAGAACATCCAATGTATTAATTCCACTGCACTCTTTCATGTTCTTTTCAAATCTCGTTAAACAGTTCAATTTCCAGTGGGCAGGTATAAGCTGCATGGCTAGCAAAGGACAGTTCTTCGGGGCTATCCAAAGGTAAAGTATATCGCAGATCTTGAAAAGAAAATTAAAAGCTAACCCAGAATTCTCAAAGAGCTGCTGAACTTTCCTGATGAAGAGAGGGAAAGACATGCTGGGATTGTGGGTGTTTTTTTACTCTAGAGTAGCAGGGAAGAAATTAGGGGTCATGGGCTGCATGCACTCTTGAAGCCGTTTTTATGTGCCCCAAATGGTTATTTCCACCCTTCAGGAGCATCTGGTTTCACATACAGCCACAGCCTTCTCAAGCAACTGCAACCATCCCAAATCAAAATCAGTAACAGATGTCTGGCCACTTCTAGTTTTATTTTATTTATTTTTAAAAAATATTTCAGGGACATTTCTGGGCTAGGCGTGGCCCATAACAGACGTTGGGGATGAAAACGGGCCACCAACGTTGCCCACTTGTAGCCTGAGGGGGGACAGACAACTGAAGGAGAGAGAAGTCTGAGCTTTGTAAAAGTTATGGGTGTTGTGGATAGCGTAGTTAAATAATTTATTTTTTATTTATTTATTTATTAGATTTATATCTCGCCCATTTAGACCACGTCTACTCTGGGCGGCTTACAGTAAAAATATCATAAAACAATTAAAACAACAATTTAGATCAGTAATATTAGTATCATTCAAGATGGGAAAAATATAGACAAAAATTAAAATAGAAAAGTAAAAATCAAGTATTGACAGGATTGTCATATAATTGTCGTGCCTCTTTCATGCCACTACAATTAAAGTCACCCTAATAAAACTGATTAACAGGCGGCTTAGGACAAGCAGCCAAAAGGACAATTCATATGTAATTCACTGCCAGAAAGTGTGCTGCTGACAGGTACCAGGTTATGGCTTTTAAAGAGGAGACGACACACACTTTTGAAAGATCATTCCATTAATGATTGACGCCTGCATCCTGCAGGCGTTCCATTTCAGATTACAAGTGTCAGAATAATACAGCCTGGAATTGGGCGCTGTCGTCCGAACAGGTAACTCTACCAAGTGCTTCTGATGGCTATATGGAGCCTGCCTGCTCAGAGGCAGTACGTTGCCAAAACTCTGTTCCTTGCAGAGACAAAAGATTGGAGAATTCCTGCTTTCTCACCTTGCTTCCCAATTAGCCACAGCAGGAAACCAAATGCTGGTCTGGACCAACCTCCCATGAAGCATGCCTCTTTTCACACCCTTCTTTCATTGTAGTTGCCTACCTTTCCTCATATCAGCCCTTACTCACACACCTGAGTGCACAAAACTACAGTGGTGCCTCGCTAGACGATGTTAATCCGTTCCGCGGAAATCGCTGTCTTGCGAAAACATCGTCTAGCGAAGCACGTTTCCCCATTGGAATGCATTGAAATCTCTTCAATGCATTCCAACGGAAAACCCGTTGTCTAGCGAAAATCTCCCATAGGGAAACATCGTCTAGCGAAGCGCAGTAGCGATCGCAAAAAGCCATCGTCTAGCGATTTCCTCGTCCTGCGAGGCAATCGTCTAGCGAGGCACCACTGTACAACGACGGCTGCATTGTTTCATGGGTTTATAAGAATTTGAAGAACCAGGTAGATGGGTTCCATCTTTTTAAAGAGTCACCTGGTCCTTCTGAACTTGCTGAATGTGTATGCATTACTTCTCAAAGAGAAGAGAATCATGTTAGGCCTTTCACACAAACCGCAGAAACTCTAGAGATAAGGAGGAGCTCCTTATCTCATTCTTGAAGCAAGAAATCTTCCTTACTCAGGCATCTCTTAGCGTCAAAAAACCTAAACTGATCAGAACCAGGAATTCAGTAAGTACTGAATTCTTTATATTCCCAGGTTAAAACAAATGCAAGCCACTCAATCATGGAGCAGCTGCCGATAAGTATACTGGTAACTAAAAAGTGGCCATTGTGGAGAATCAACTTCTGTTTTGATCTCTAACTCCAAAGCCCTTTCTTCTTTTTTTTAGTATTGTTTCTTTGGGAAAAAGCAACATGGCTGACAGCACCTCAAGCACTGAAAGTTAAGGAGAGAGCTTTAAGACAGTTTCTGCATGTCCTTCACCAAATACGGAACAGTCCTGGTAGTACTGTACTCCGTGGCCAAACATACAGAAATTGTTGGGGGAAATGTAATATCATTTTGATATTTTATTAACCATTACACATTTTATTTGTCTTTTAAATCTGCTTTTCACGTAAAATACTATTCAGATATTAAAACATGGAAAAAGTTACATCCCTAACTTGTCATTGCTCTAACACAAAACACATACTCCAGAAACCAACAGAAACCAACTCTAGTCCCTCTGTTCTACTGATCTTCCATGCATCCTCACCTTCCACTCTGGCAACATTAATTTCTTACCATGTGCCCAGAACTCACTGAACTTAGCTTCAAAATGCCTGGCACACAAAAACCTTAACATCTGCCAGGCTGTTTAAGAGGTAAAAGGATCCTTCCGCTGGAGCAACAAACTGCAGCTGACTAAGGAGGTGGAATTCTGACCCTTTGCAGAAGTAAATCTGTGCCAACCGGGTAGAACCAGTTCATGTTTAATTTGGGGGTTGCCACCTAGGTAACAAATGGAGAATACTCAAAGGGAACGAATTCCATGGCCTCTGGAGTGACACTTATTTAATTTTTACCTTTTAGCTAAAAGACTCCGCTAGGGGTTTACGAAGGCAAACAACATGGCGGTCTCTGCCCTTTGGTTTACAATCTAAATTTATGGCACAGCACACAAGGACATGGGAATGGAGAGGGGGAAGGAAGGAAGAGGATTCCCTGCTTATAATGACCAATGGAATGGAAACAGTTCCAGTGTTAGAACGTCACCAGAGGTTGGAAGGGCTGCATCTACTTGAGGGTCACTCCTGATGTGACACTGCTTCTCTTCTCTCCTTCTGCCTGATTCCAACTGGATGGGGTCATCAGGGTGGTAACCCATGCTTAGGCAAAGTAGTTTCCCCCCCAAAAAAATAATGCAATAGTAGCATCTTTTTCCATCTATTGATGCTACAGCCACTAAAAAACAAATGCAAAGGCAATAAATCAATCAATTATTAAAGGTAACATGTGCCCTTGCCTTTGTAATGTGTAATGATCATTCAGCTCTGGGTTTTTCTCTAAAAGTCAATTATGTTTGTAAGATACCAGAAAGTGAATGACATATATATACAGTAGACACATACTTTGACAGGGAAACAAGAGAAATGGACACTTCTCGGTAGACCACTTTGGCCATGAAAGGGTTATTTTATTGCCTCTGGTCAGGGTGTTTTGACCCAACTCCGGGAGGCCGTGGAAGACAGGAGGGCCTGGCGTGCTCTGGTCCATGGGGGTCACGAAAAGTCGGACACGACTTAAAGACTAAACAACAACAACAAAAGTCAGGCTGTAATGATCTTTGCCTCTCATTCACCAGGTGCCAGATATAAGACAGCTCACACACTTAATAGCTGGCTTTTCCTCCTTCTCCTGGCTAAGAAAGTGAGTAATTTGCTCTCTGGCCTGTTTCCATTCCACCCACCCCCTTTTTTTCTTTTTCTATCGGCTTCTAGAAACACATAAAATTGTTTCTCTGTTCCAGGAGATAAAATGTGGTTGCTCCTGGAGCAGCCAACCGAAGCAACATAAGCAGGCATATGTTAGGGAATATATAGAATTCATGGCTAGGCATCCCTTTCGTGGCTTTCACTTCACGACCTGGAGCACACAGGTGGGCAGGAAACTGTGTCCCGTTGCAGTTTTGGGAACTCTTGCCAAAGGATGGAAGGCGTCCGTTTGCTTCCCTTTACTATCTGCAGTCCACATCCATCAGTGTACTCAGCAAACACTGCTTTCTTCTTACATGCAAATACCTTTGTTAATTACCCCTAAACCTGGATGATGAGGCTCTGAGTGGATCAGGCCTCAGATTAAGAGGGCGTGCCATTCCGATATGTACCCTGTACACTGTGTTCCGTCGCCGACGAGGAATCCAGAATGAGTCTCACGTAAAACCCATGTTTCTTCCTTGCAACAGGCAGACGAGAAGCTCTCCCTTCCCTGCTTGTCTCAAAACTGCCACAATAGTGAAAACACAGCTGTTTTGCTCAGGCTACTGTTTTGAGACACAGCATCCAAGAGACCTACAACATTTTGCAGAACATCTCCCTCTTCTACTGTGCCTTTTGCTCACCCCATACCACGCAGGCTCCAAAGCAAAACTGGGTACCTGCCAGCAAGCGATAACATCCTCAGAAGAACAGCGAGCAAAGTGATGAAACAGGACTGGGAGAACAGGAGCTGCATCTTGCCAGCCCTCAACGTTTTAAAAGCTAAATACAGGTTCTCGGGACATAAGGCTTACACCTGAACTACTCATATTTCTACCACTCATATAGAACACATACAAGTCCAACTCTTTGTTGTGGCATAGGGTCATGGATTGCATATCACTCAGAATCACAGGCCTGGGTCCTGTTGGGCACCTGAGAACAGATATTCCACCAGTGGAGTACAGCAGGCTCTTCCACTTGCACCAGCATTGCCAATGCACAATCAGAGATTGCCTCGTGTATGGCCAGCTTACATGCGCTCTAGAATCTCCTTGCAACTACTGTAAATATCAAACTGTTCCTGCTACATCTGTTGGGCAAGCAGCCTGACTTCACAAGATCTCGGCATAGAATCATAGAACAGTAAGTCTGGAAAGGACTATGAGTCACCTACTCTAACCCCTGCTACAGGAGGAAACTGACAGTTAAGGCATATGTGACAGGTGGCCAAATAATCTCTGTTTTAAAAACTCCACGGAAGCCCATCATCTTCTCAGGCACTCTGTGCCACTAACAAACGTCTCTTCCTGTGTGAAGGTCTTCCAAATGCTTACTCAAAATCTCCTTTCTTATATTTTGAACCCACTGGCTCAGGTCTTATCCTGTAGACCAGCAGGCAAAAAACTTGCTAGATCTTCTACATGACAGTCTTTCAAATATTTATGGACACTCTCATATCACCTTTCTACCTTCTCTTTTTCAAAGAGCTGGCACACACTCGTTTTTCAATATTCTTGTCAAGTACCGGTGCTCAGAATGAGACACAACATGAGATAGGAACAGACCCATAGTTTACCACAAAGATCGTTATGAGGCAGAGAGATGGCTACTCTTGGCAGGAACTACACACTTCAAATAACCTGCAAGAAGTGTTTGTTTTCTTTTTACTGCAGGTTAGGGTTAGGGTCAGGGTCAAAGGTAGGGTTAGGGTGCCTCCCAGCACTGGCCTGTCAGGATGGAAGCCCCACTGAGGTTAAAAAAATTGTGCCCCACTGTGCACTTTTTGACACCACACCATCTTGTGAAATGACCCAAGTTGTAGTAAAAAAAAGACTGGTCATTTCTGTTTCTGTAGTTGCAGTCCTTGAAGGTTATCTAGGGCTTGCTTTGAGTTGAGATCAATATGTTACCTGAAGTGAATCTTAGTATTCTTTCTCAGGTAAAGCCCCTTGAGAAAATTCAAGCAAAGCAAAAGAAAAGAGTTCATCTGGAAAGAAAAGAAGCAGAAATGGGGAACTAAAGAATGTTACAACGTCTTCAATCCTCAGACTAGTCAAATTTCTCTTAGGGCTGAATCTCAACAACTATTCCAACAAACCGAATAGCAATCTTCTTATACTAATCGACAGAAAGTGAATCATGCAAAGACTGCTGAAAATATAAAACTAGTTCACCCGAATATTTTAAAGAAGTGCCAAATTCTTCTTCCCTCCAAGCAAATTTGGGAGGGAGTGTCAGCACAGTGCAAAAAAGAAATGTTTGCAGTGGAACACAATGTTCCTACATGGATGAGGGCCTACATTACTGTATATAGAATCATAGAATCGTCGTAGGGTTGGAAGGGAGGTCTTCTAGTCCAACCCCCTGCCCAAGGCAGGAGACCTCATACCATCCCAGACAGATGGCTGTCCAATCTTTTCTTGAAAACCTCCAGCAATGGGGCACCCACAACATCGGGAGGCAAGCTGTTCCACTGCTTCATGGTTCTCATCTTCAGGAAATTCCTCCTTATTTCCAGGTTGGATCTCCCTCTGACGAGTTTCCACCCATGGGTTCTTGTCCTACCCTCAGGCACTATGGAGAATAAATCGATGCCCTCTTCCCTGTGGCAACCCTTCAGATATAGGAAGACTGCTATCATGTCTTCTCCCCTCCACGCAAATTTGGGAGGGAGTGTCAGCACAGTGCAAAAAAAAAATGTTTAACAAAATGTAGTACACTTTGTTAAATTAGCACTGAAGCCAAAAAGGCAACTGCATGTTATCCTCATGCTGTAAAATTAAAAGCTCTTTCTGTAGCTCACAACCAACAACGGGGCGAGGGAGAACTCTGAAGAACTGAAACTAGCCACAATTCCCTTGCACATGCCCCTCTTTGGTTCACACACATGTATGTCCCACTCACACTTGACAGTGTTCCCTTCAGCAGGCACTAAGCATGCTGTGAAAAGTGTAAACTGCCTGTGTGTGGCACTGGTTGCTCATGCGCAGGTCTCTCTACGCAGACACATATCCTATTAATATCCTTCGTATTCCCAGAAACAGTATTACATGTTGGCTCCTTCCAAAAAACACATTCTCTCTTCATTAATACTTCAAAAGGCACAGAAGGTTTTGTATGCTGAAAAGGTTAATTATACACACAATGAATATTAGAAAGTACTTGAAAAAAATTGTATGTTTTATAGGTATAGGAGGTTGAAGGTGGGTAGATTTGTCTAATGGGGAAGAGAAAGCTGTTAGTTGTTAGTAACTGCTGCCAAGTAGGCAAATAAAGTACTAAGAAGCAAGGATGGGAGCTCGGAAGTAATCACTCCAGAAGTCTGGCTGTGTGGGTTTTTTTCCTCTAAGTCACTGGCCTCTGGCAGCAATTAACGATACAAGGCCACAGATAGGCGGACCTTTTTTTCCAGAGAATTTTTTTTTTTTTTGCCAATAAAGAATCACCAAAGTCAAAACCTGAATGTCTTTCAGAAGCACTGTATCTCCTATGCCTGCTTCAGCTCAGTTGGTCTTTGGGTATAATGTCACGTTAGCAAAGTGGAGGAAAATTTGGGCTCAATCTGATGAAAAGTTAAATTGTTTTGCTGAAATCTGGGCTGGGGAATGCCTCTAGTCCATCTTTGTCTTGGGTATTAGAATCAAGTGCTTTTATCTAGTTTTCCTATACGTGCTGAAAGCTGGCTGAGTAGCTTAGCAAGTCAGAGGTATCTGGTTGCAGAGCCAGAGGTTGGGCGCTCAATTCCCCATTTGTGCCTCCTGGGAGAAGAGCCAGCCTGCGTTGCTTTGGGAAACCTGCACAGTCCCAGGATGGCCCCAGAACAAGGGAATGGTAAACCACTTCTGAGTACTTTCCACCTAGAAAATCCTGAGAAGGGTCACCATGAATCAGAAAGAATTGACTTGATTGTTTGTTGTTTAGTCGTTAAGTCGTGTCCGACTCTTCGTGACCCCATGGACCAGAGCACGCCAGGCCCTCCTGTCTTCCACTGCCTCCCGGAGTTGGGTCACATTCATGTTGGTCGCTTTGATGACCCTGTCCAACCATCTCGTCCTCTGTCGTCCCCTTCTCCTCTTGCCCTCACATTTTCCTAACATCAGGGTCTTTTCCAGGGAGTCTTCTCTTCTCATGAGAAATTGACTTGATAGCACATGATTATTATTATACCCGCTGAAACAGACTAACCTTGCTACCCCACTGAAAACTGGATGTCAAAGTGTAGTTAATAGGAAATTTAGGAAACAAATATAATTGTGAAAAGGAAATGAGCCCAGTCATTTCCAGACCCTCTTGGCCACACTATCAAAAGTACCAGAATTTACTTTATTTCCTTCTTTCTTTTTGACAAGGTGTGCCTCCTGTTGAGATCAACAATGAACTGGAATTATGAACACAGAGCATTCAGTTCAGTGCTTAAAGATAAGATCATCATCTTTTTCTAAACCAAGGACATTTGTTCACCTTTCAGAAAATATCAGCATTTGTTGCTTTGCAGCCTTGAATTATTCATCGCGCTCAGACACTTTCTTGTCCAATTCATTTTGTCATTTCCCTCTAACTTATTCCCAGCAGCCCTGATGAAAATATAACACAATAACACCTGCTTACAAGAGGCATTCAATTTAGTACATGCCTTGATTGAAAAGACACTTCCTGTGGTCCCACTTAAAATTAGATGCTCTATTTTAATGGAAGATTCGTGTTTTGAAGGGAGGAGGACAATGTTACATAAAATGTCACAATATTTTCTCCAATAACCTTTAAAAAAACCTTTCTGTAAGTTGGCCCTACATGACACTGTACCAGAGAAAAGTCTAAATCATGGTCAAAGTGAATATGGCTTGAAGTTAAGGAACTTCTACTACTCGGCTGGAAATAGCCTGATCAAATAAACACAACACTGATGGTTGTTCGAGAATACATTAAACACAACACTGCTTATTTCTCAAGCAATCTTGAAGGTACCGAGTCCTAAAGAAAGTGTAGTTAGATGAGCTCCTAGTCCACCAAACCACATACTGTAACCAGAGATCTGAAATAGGACATCTTAGCCAGTGCTGGCTGGGAGATTCCAAGAGTTACAGTCCCCCAAATTTTATATTGTTAAGGTATAATGGAGTTGCCACTTCATGCAATATGCATACTATCAGTGGAATACCGGCAGTGCCATTTTGCATAATACACAGCCATTCATTTTGTCCTGTCATTGTCTTTAGTTAAACATGTTCTTCAGATTTTTGCAGCCTGCAATGAGTGATACCTGTATCACAGCACCTTCCACCCTCCTTACAAAATTCAATGAATAAGGCAATTGGAAGCCTAGTCAACTTAGACAGAGTTAGTGGATTTTCTTGCACTGACACAAACGCAGACTTTAGGAAGGTTATTGGCACCATGTCTGGAAGAGAGCTGCCTCTGGTCCAGCTTAAATCAGATGACAAACCGACTGTGAGCCACCAAGTCCAACACAGCACTGCAACCAAGTATAGGAGGTGGCCCATCAAGATTCCTATGAACCTCCTGTTTTGGATACCTGCCCTAGATAGCCAAAACCATGAGATCACCAAGCATCTGGATGGCTACAGTATATAATTAATAAGCCGCACCCAGCCTCATGGATCACAGCTTGTGTGGGCTCATTACTATCTATACGTTTCTCTGGAGCCCCCAAATTTTACATTTCCCAGAATTCTGCAGTGAGCATGTCCACTTTTCTAAGTTCTGTATTTCACTTCTGAAAAAGAAATCCACCCATCTCACACAATGCCTGATTTAGGCTTGAGGTGGAGTGGGGGGAATCAACTGAGCCTCGTTCATGTCAAATATTTAGTCTTAGTTACTAAAAAACTATCTTCAGAGAGAACTAACATTTTCTCCCTCTGGCAACCTGTCAGTCACAGCAAAGCTGCAAATAAACTGTCTGAATCTATTCTAGTCACTGTGAAGAGTAAAACTGGAGCAGCTGAGGCAAGCCGGCTTCCCCAGGCCCTGACTCCCTCTGAGAACAAGGACTGTTTTTGCAGCTTTTAGCTGGGTTCACTGCTTCCCAGCAACTCTGATCTGATATACCATGTGCAGGAATGAGTGACATCTTTGCTAATCATCCTATTAAACTTACCACCTTTCGGAGAAAACACATACACAACACAAAATGACTTTTCAAGGACACAGGGGTTTCTTGACTTTGTAAACAACTGATCCCATGGTATAAACCAAAAATGTACTCTAATAGCAATCTCACAGCAAAACCCCTCCGTTTTTGGCTCCAAAGGAAGTCCTTCTGAGTTTCATGGGGCATTCGAAAAGCAGAAGTCTGCCTTGGATTGCAACAGGTACACTTAATATAATAAAACACAAAAGCAAGGCTACCAATCACAGAATAATGTTGCAATCTTTCCTTGGAAAGTAGAGCAACTACAAAGAAATCAAGGCAAGATAAGAACACCGACCAGGTGCATTTTCCATATAAAGAATAATTAGACCTAAAATCATTAAGGAAAAAGAAGTGACACCCCCCCACACACACACACACACACAAAACTTTTTGGTGCCATTTGCCATTTGAGATGGACGCTTAGCACTCCTCTCCTCCCCTTAACATTTTTTGGTCGAAGCAGTGTGGCAATTATATCACCTAGATAGAGTCAAGCGGTTGTTTGTTCAGTCTCCCTCCCAAGGTTGTGATGGAGATTTAAAAAATGCTACTATGAGTTCCCGGGAGGAAAAGTGGCATACAAATGTAAAAAAAGAAGCAAAGGTCTAGTTAAAAAAAAAATTCGGAAGTTACAGCACTTCCTCTGCTTAACCACAGGGAACATGAGCAGATGAAAAAGCCGCCTGGCAGCCCCATAAAAACTCTGCAAGTGCTGATGATGCAGCGAAGTCCTCTGAAATATAGCCATTGCACAGCTTGTAAGTCGTCCGCTTTGGAGCTGATAGGCTTGCAGTGCCATAAGCTCCTTAAGCTTCTTAGTCTAGATCTAAGCAAACAGCTTGCTGCAGTTACAAGCTTCCCCACTCTTGCTATAAAGTTATTAAGCCGCTTAAGCTTACTGTCTCCTCCTGCTTCCATGGGTTGGTTTTTGCTCATTGTGCAACCAGTCAGCGCCTTGCACAGGCACATGCCACGAGAATCTAATTTTAATGTAGTTAGATGCCCTATGATTGCTATTTTTATATACGTTTTAATGTCTCTAATTGTTTTTGCATCTTTTAAATAGTTTTTTTGGGGGACGTGGCAGACGGGGTTCTCTGTCGCTGCTCCCAAATTCTAGAACTCCCTCCCAGGCTGGCTCCATCTTTGCTTCCTTCAGCAAGCAGGCAAAGGGTTTTTCTTTTAAATTGGATTGTTTATGCTTTTGTTGGTTTAAATCTGCTTTTCGTAATGCTTTTGTTTACTATTTTTAACATGAGGTTTCATTCTTTTTAAATGTTCTAATCATTCATTGTTTTTTAGCTTTTAATAGTGTTTCTTTTCAATGAGGCAAGCCGCCTTGGTTCCTTTTTTAGGGGAAAGGCAGAATAAAAATATTTTAAATAAATTTATATTTTAACTTTTCCGGTTCCTAAAAGTCTAACTGAAAAACCGAACAAGGAAATCCAGTGTCTCGTACTCAAGGAACATTTCTTCCTGACAGAAGTACTTTACAGTGGTAGGAAAAATGGTACAATCTTCACCTCAGGTTTGGGTGGGAATGGAGTGGATAAGTAAATATTGCCCAGTACTGCTCATTTGGTAACTCAGAACCAGAATACTAAGCAAAGGAGACACTGAAATCCAGCAGACCACAAACTGACACAGCTTTTTTGGGGGGGAGGGGGAGATGCATGGGCAACCATGCTCATGTTGGCCCTGAAAAATGGTTCAACAGCAGCACAAAAATTAGTGGCATTTTGTGGTTATCAGACACCCAATAAGTAAGGTATCAGTCTTTCCTACACTGCTCATTGGGAGCCAGCATCAAGCAAAACTCATGTCAGGCTGAAGGGGACTAAGAAATAATCAGTGCCTTCTTTTCTACTCCCTCTAATCTACTTGGGACCATCATGCTTCGACTGAGTAATCTAAAACTGCTTCTAACGATTGAGGTCAAAGACTCTGATGTTCTAGCACTGCCCTCCCCCCCAAAAATTGGCACAACAAAAAACAGACCAGAGCTCAGGGTCCAAACACTCATTCAGAGAAATCTATTTCAAGAAGGCGCACTCCCTCATCTCAAGTGATTTTTTTTAAAGAAGGTGTAACTGTGAAAATATATTAAAAGGAGATTCATTGCAATTATCTCTGTAAACAATGGCACTTTTTTTTTGACATGCCTAAATTCTGGAGTCATGCATAATAAAGCAAATCATATTGCCGGGGAAGAAACACAAGATGATCAGGGCTGACGAAAGCACAATTCCCCATACGTTGTGTGATTGCCAGGAAATATGTCACACCGGACTGCTCCACAAGTGGTCCAGTGTGTTTCCCATGTGATCACATCCTTAGTTATTCTTAGAAGCTTGCCTGAAGAGGTGGGTCTTCAACTGTTGGCAGAAGACCAGAAGGGAGGAGGGCAACCTAACCTCCCAAGGGAGAGTATTCCACAATTTGGGAGCAGCCACGGAGAAGACCCTTTCTCTTGTCCTCATCAAATACACATCCTCTGAAGAGCTTAGGGGCTGGAAAGTTCATACGGTCGTGACAATTGACAATTACTTCTTTTCACATATGAGTGCTGATGCTTTACAACCACATCAGTATTATACATGCCCAGGAAGGAAGTATCAGCAGACTTGGAGTATACCTCAATATTGCAGAAGAGTTAAATATATATATTTATATGGGGACAGAAATAACCCTAGAGAGATGGGGAAACTGCCCAACAAAGATGCCATGTGCCCAGTTGGTTGCTAAACACTCCGAGAGGAATTCACAAAGATTTGCAACAGACATTCCTTCTAATGGTGTTGCCCCTTGTGTCTGGAACAAATGAATTTTCTAACCATGTATGATCCAGTCACATGGAAATGTTTTATGCTTCTAGTGCAGCGATGGCGAACCTATGGCACGTGTGCCACAGCTGGCACACAGAGCCCTCTCTGTGGGCACCTGAGCCATAAGTCACCATCGAGAAATACTTACCCGTCCTCTGATCCCGGATTTTGGCACTCCCCTCTGCTGGTGCAGTGGTCCAGCGGAGGGGTGAAATGGCAACCATTACTGGTCTAGTCCAATGGGGGATTGGAGGACCGGTAAGTATTTCTTTGTTAATACCGCCCATAGAAAAAAAAGCGCAAGCATTTAACCCTTGCAGTGCAGGAGCAGTTGTTTTTTCTAAACTAAAACCTCAGTATTAGGGTTTTAATTGCAGTGTTGGCACTTTGAAATAAATAAGTTGATTTTGTGTTGCAGTTTGGGCACTCGGGCTCAAAAAGGTTCACCATCACTGTTCTAGTGGAAACAAGAGACCAGGGGCAGAGATGTGCTAGACAGCCTCAGGCGTGGGTTAGTACTTTATGCTCATAGCAGCCTTTCATTGTTTTAATTAACGTCTCAAGGCACACCAGCAGCTCACCTGCAGAACACTAGCACACTTCCAAACAGTTTTGGGAAACGCTGTATTATATCACTTCATGGAGAAGAGGTCAATAGTATTATAATGAACTCTACAAGGTGACGCAAACTACCCAAAGTAAGGGGCAGAAAGTTCACAGATGCATCTCACTGTTTCGATTCAGGTATTTCCATTCACCCTAGAGATGGGCAAGAGAGAAAAAATCCTATTTACATTTCTAGGCACCAATATGACATTTTTAGGCGCTTAGGCAAACCAGGATTCTGCCGGCCCTGATCTTGCAACAGTGCTCACTGAGGCATCCATAACATCACTCTCAACAAATTCAGCATGTACTCTGCTTTTAAGCACATAATTCACCGCTTTCATGAACCAGGAACTTAATCCTGCCTTCCTTTTAAAAATCAATGAGTGCTGTCCCCTTGTAATTCAAAGCATGGACAGCCTTAGGATTTCACAACAAACAGATGGTTCTGTGGGTGAGTTGATGGAACAGATTTGTCTTGCAGTTCATTACCTGGGTTTTGGACTAGACACTGTGTCTTTCCAACATGCTCCTTTTACTGACAGGAACAGGTGGACGATTTACATTGACACAAACTCTTTCTGTTATCTTTTTTGCTTGGCACTTTAATGTGCTATAAGATTTGCACTGTGTCATTAGATGTCACTATAGTGAGATACGTAGCACCAGAATATGTACAGCCCTTCATTAAACATGTAAACACAATTAGGTTTTCCAGCATTATCTATGAACATGAAATGAACTACAGTACTCAAGTTATGTAGAAAGGGAATCATCATCATCGTGTGCCATCACGTCAATTTTTACAGCAACCTTTTTCAAGGTTTTCCAGGTAGAGAATACCACTCAGGTTTACCACTCCCTTCTTCTGGGGGCATCCTGGGACCGTGCTGCTTGCCCAAGGCCACACAGACTTTCTCTACTTGTAGGTGGCATAGTGGGGAATTGAACTCCCAACCTCTGGCTCTGCATCCAGACACTTAAACCACTGAGCAGAAAGGGAATAGGCACATTCTATTCAAATAAGCAATCAAGAGAAAAGCCAGAGAAATGTAGACAAAGAGCTAAAATCTCAAGTCACATGCAAATGTATTCTTCCGTGTGGGTATAAATGAAGACCAACATGAACAGCAAAGATGGTGAGCAATCCTACAGAGTGTAGCCTAGGTGTTCAGATCATGAGAACTGAGAGGGAAATTTCATCAAATTTCATCACTGTTATAAATCTATTAACGTTAGCTGCTGTATCTTAGCTTCAGTCCTACCTGTGATAATGAAGACAAACCCCAGAGGCCTCTTTTATAGGCTTGTGACACAGCTTACAAAGACAGCACATGTGAAATGAACTATGTTGTTCGGAAAAGTGAACTAAATAAATTTCAAGTAAACACATCTCTTCTACAAATCCTCACAATAATGTTGTGAGAGTAGGCGAATGAGGTGGGGGTAGGAGAGATGCTTCAGAAAAGTTCTCTCGTTATTGACTTAGAGAGTCTTGCAAAGCCGAAGTCAGAGAAGACTTGGCAATAACGCAATATGGCATAAAGATGAAGGCATTCTTCATTTGTCAAAAATAATTAAACATGTCACCGACATTCTGCATAACTCAGGGGCCAGCTGGGAAAAGAGCAATACGTCTCTGGATCTGTTTGAGTGACAAGGTCAACTCATCCTTGTTTTTTCTTCAGCTGCTTCTCCATCACTGAGCCCCTTCATTATGCCATAAATTAATCCGTAAAAATTTGGACAGACTACCTAATGTAATTAGCTCAGCCTGTTCAAACACAGCAAAGTTCCACAGGGTGGCCAATCTGAGGCGCTGGCTGCTCTGTGGCCTATGAGTGACAGAAAGAGGTTAATGCGCAACCCTTATTCCTAACTAGAAGCCGTAAGGAGCTGCAGAGACCTTCAAACACGAAGGTCAGGGACATGCCACTTTCAGTCATTAAGAATCTGAGACTGAACTGCCCTTATTTCTGCTTTAGGCGGTTGATTCCTCCTCCTCTCTACATAACTGACGGGAGTGCAGCTTGAA